>DWDV01001506.1:0-13110 GCA_018245615.1 Mimoniades ocyalus | reverse complement strand
GTTGGTTGCAAGTGCGACTGCCGATTGGGAAGTCCTGGGTTCAATTCCCGGGACGGGCACTACAAAGTTTTTCTAATTTAGATTTTCTGGTAGTGGCTTGGAGTCTGGATATGTGCCCGGTGTATGACAATAGGCTCAACACTTATTCCATTGTGGAACGAAAAAGTAACTGGTGAAACGTGGCGGTGTTCTATATTCCTCTGCCTACGTCTTCGGGGATTACAGGCATGATGTTACGTGTTACGTGTAATTTATATTTGCAAACCACATTAGTGGAATAACACGACGTTAGTTCCCCACAAGTTTTTAATACGTTGATTTTGAAAAGAATGAATTTTATGAGAATTGACTACTATTAAACATAGGATAACAATGATGTAGAGAAACCACATTGGGCCTGTAAAAGTGGAGATACGTGGCATTCCGTGGCCTCTGCCTATCCCGCAACGAACCTCGCTTGGCTATATTGTAATCATGAGAATTACCTTGATGAGAATCGGTGTTTATCATCGTAAAGCAACGACCGGAAGTAACCAGGTAACTACATTGTAACACGGGGTACATGCGAAAATTGCTTGTTAACGGAAACTCATCTCACGGGTGATCGGATGTTGCGCGTTGTTTAACTTTAAATCACTTGTGATACGATAGCAGTTAGCACTTACGCGGGTATCTATAATGTATCAATTTAAATATCAAATTTTTTCGTGTATCACATATAATGGCTTGTATACTATATTTTCTAAAATGTATTATATACTTAATATGTTACATTATACACGACATTGAACAACATAATACTTTATATATCATGAAACATTGCAATATATCTTTAACTTAATTATTAGCACTGGATGTCCATAAAATAACGCCCGATTAAATTAACTAAATAAATAAATAAAACTAACTCAACTTATACTAAACAAAATTAACTTAACTTGTTACTGTCTTTATCCAGTACCGCAGTACATCTTAATACATACCTACATGTAAATACATACATCTTAATGTATATACTAATCGTATGATAACGTTAAATCACGCATGTAATCTTCGAAGAGGTAGGCAGAGAAATGTGATACACTCACATGTTGTTTAAGCAGTTAAATTTTCGTCCCTTTACGGAATAGGGGTGCGGTGAGCCTTTTGTCATGCACAAGCCGCAAATCAAAACTTCGAGGCACTAGAAATTAAGGTTAGAAAAATCAAAGAGTACCCAAGCCGGGATTCAAACCCAGGAGCTCTCGATCAGCAAACGCTTACCATCTCTCGACCGACGCAACGTGGGAATTAATGTTATACGATATATCATAACATCACCAAGCTAATTAGCAAATGGCTATTATTATTCTTTATAATATGAAGTTTAAATGTGATGTACTGACGATGATCATTTGATATGGAAACGACTATTTCAGATTCGTTTATTTCTATCGTTGGTTTATACTAGTATATTTTATACCAGACAGCCCTTTGGAGATTTACAGTGACATAGATACTTACTTATCTTTACTACTATCTTAACTTACTTATCTTAATTTCAGAACTACCTTCTCCAACGTCCAACTGGAGCAACTAGAAGCTGCTTTCCACAAAACGCACTACCCCGATGTTTTCTTCAGGGAAGAGTTGGCAATGAGGATCGATCTCACTGAAGCTAGAGTTCAGGTTTGTTTTGAATTTTTTAAAATACCTACTATCACTGCCAGTTACTTTTTAAAAGACATTTTTTGAAAAATGCGTTCGTAAAATGATTATATCACACGGAAGCTAATTGTGACCAAAGATTTATATAACACAAATGAGTTTATGTCTCCTTGAAGACAGATCATCCTTAATATGTAACATTCAATAAGAACCAGTAGCTTATCGTATTCAATATATTATTAGCAAAATTTTCAGATATCTAGGGTTAGGCAAAGGAAGAGACGCGGACTGTAGCATCTATTTAGTAGAGGCTTAGAGCAGTTTTTTAAAACATCTATGGTTGTTATTGAGCCATCTAGAATAGCAACGCATATATGTTTTTGTCGAAGTCTCAAGATATAAGTAGGTCACGAAGCCCAGTTAACGTTGGGTAAATTAATTAGCCATGTCATTTACTGTTATTACTTTAAAAATCCAACATAAAATGATATTAGCCATGTAAATGCCGTATGCAATTGGAGCGTAGAGGAGTTAGTGGTGGCCTAGTTGGTGAAGAAAATTTAACTTTCTCCGACTTGACCTACATCGGCCTGATACCGTACCGAACCTTAACTAGTTCTTTTAAAGTCAGAAAGAGAATAACTCCTGAAGTTAAAAATTTAATTTAAAGCATTTTTATGTTATTATTGTAAGGCTATTGTGCTGAAATCGTATAATGTATAGAGGAATGTCGCCGTAAACATGCAATTAGTATTGTTATTTGAAGGGGATGGTAATATATACGATATATGCATAGTGGCTGGCAACGGTTGGATACATAGAGTTGAAGATTGGGCTCAGTTGCGTGCTATTGGAGAGGCCTATGTTCCGCAGTGGCCGGGAATAGGCTGATGATGCTGATAAGAATGATGATAAATAGAATGAGGATGGGGCGATAAAACCCTACAGCCACCGAAACCTAAATAGATCCAGTGTGACCAAGCCCTAACGTAGTAATTGGTTTCAAGTGCTATCGGTTAATATGAACCGCGTAATAGCTTTGGCAGAACATTGGTATCACAAGATGTTATCCAAACTTGCAATGCACTCTCCATCCTGCAATATTTGACCGCAATCAGTGTTGTTAATCAAATTTCTGCAAGCTATAGTAGAGAGAAAGCTAAGCGCGCTTTCAGCTTGAAAAATTAGTTGAATCGTTACAACAGACTAATTTTTTATGATATTTTTAAAAATACGTATCCGTTATCCTAACGGTAAAAATATGACAGTATTACAATTAGTTGTAGAACTTAGAGAATAAATTTCAACGACAAACATGTAAGACTTAAGCACATCGTTAGTTTAACTGAGAACTTTTCAAATTGCGCAGTAGGTACGTACTTTACCCGTAGAAGTACAGCCGTTCGAATAGCGAAGGCGAACCAAGTTTTGAAACTTTCGTTTACAAAAAGAGAATTGTGTATGAAGGCAAGTACGCCGTAGTTGGAAAAAAATATGTATGGAATGCCAAGGCTTTAAAATCGTTCAATTCTAACATTTGACTTAATATCTCTTTAATTTATGAATGAATTTTTAATGAATATTTAGTGGTAGAACGGCAAGTGCATTTGAAATTTCATTTATCGTTAACATTAACATTTTAATGATACTCTGTTTTCGGTAATTATATCCTGATGCAATGTAGAGCCATTCAAATGTTTTCGAATAAACCATTGTTCCATTCCAATGTCATAATGGTAAATCTCATCCAACACTTCAGGTAATGGAGTTTGTACCTCTTGTTATTAGACTTTGGGTTAGGGTATCTGTAGACAAACCTTGACGGAGATCCTTAGAGACACACTTGAACAGTGTGGTGGAGCTTTTAATAGCTCGGGATTGCGAATAATATTCTGTAAAGCAACCGGACATTCAAAACTACGAAATTTAGCATATGAGTATTTTTGTAACATTGAATATATTTACGTACTTACATATTGTCACGTTTATTCTGCGCAAGGATAGATAAACACTGCGCCTATTCAATGGGTGAATCCTGTTAAAAAATATCCAGCTTATAATACTATTAAATAGTGAAAGCGTATTAATAAATTAGCATAGCAAGCAATAAAAATTGAAAACGAAACAGCATTTTTAACTATACATTTTCGTTGAGTTTCAGGTATGGTTCCAAAACCGTCGTGCGAAATGGCGAAAGCAGCAGAAAGCTGGCTGCGAGCCGTATCCGAATAGAGGCCCCAGGTCCCCAGATCAAAGATCTTCCTCAGCGCTGGCTCTGGAGATGAGGGATTTTATAACTATACCAGGTGAGTTTACACAAGTAAAGTTTTATTCATAGCTTTAATACGTGTAGAAGATTACGTGTGTGGGATCTAGCTTACTAGCTGGATATATAGTGTATTAAATAATTTGGTCTTCTTTAAGCAACTTATTTGGATTCAAGCTTATTATTTGACTTTTCTGCGTATGACCAGCGTATGAGGATTATAAGTAAAAACCTCTCACGGAGGGCCTATATCCAGTAGTGGACTTAGGCTGATGATGATTCCCTTTTTCACGTAACACTATTGGGTACGGATGTCGGACAGAACTACGGGACATCTGGAGTTTGTTTCATCATAGTTTTTCAGTGCATATTGGCAGAGATACGGATTTTGTTACGTGATGGTTACCAAAGCAACAATATTTTAAAATATAATATATGTATTAAAAAACAACATAATTAAGTAGTATAACAATAAACTTTCACAAGAGTAAATTCTTTAATTATTTTTCTTTTCAGTTTCTTCTTCCCAAATTATAAATCTATCCGACACTTCAGGTCCGAATAACTATGTGTCGAAATCGAAGCATCAAGCGCCAGCCATCCACATATCAGCTCTACCGACACGGCAGAACTCTCAAGTTGATCTGCCATCATTTTCTATACCTCTTCAGTACAATCTTGGAAGCTTCAAAAAGATAGGCGATGAGGTCCAATTAGATTTAGAAGCATCTAACAGTGCACAGCCAGCCCACAGTCACTGGGATACCAGAATGATTCCGAACTTCAATCTCATGAACATAAAACCGCTTTTGGAAAATCGCGAAAACATTGACATGTCTGAACTAAAATATGAAATTAAAAACGAAAATACGAACAGGGTTAGTTATAACGAAATACCTAATACGTCAATACCAGCGGGTATAGAAGCGGAGGATATTCTTGGAAAGGAAACTGTAAACGAAGGACAGACGATCTCGCCGGATTATGAAATCGAAAGGTATCAGAATTATCAAAATGAAAATGATAAAAGATATCGAGAATCCAGCTTCGACGAAGCAATTATGGAAGACGGACGTAACGATTTTGTATGCGACAACGATTTTCTTTGCAAAAACAATTTTGAAAAAGTCGACGAAAAGAGAGGAGAGTTTGAAGAATGCCATTTATTAGACACTGACAGCAATGTTGCTGTAAATATCAATAACTTTGATAATAATTTATAACTTTGTAAATTTACTATGTCAGTCAACGTTAAGAGTTCTCTTATGACAACAAAAGAAAGTTATCATTATTAATAAATAATTGAGAAAAAAGAGTATTAGTTTTAATATCCCTGTCCAAATTTATATGGTAAATAGACATTTACCAACCTGATTGGCCATGATTTGCCATTTCAAGTAACAAGCAACAACAAGCGAAATTTCAACCTTTATCAAATAAATGAACCTGAAAAATTATTAAAACTGCAGTGTAACATCTGTACTGATTCTGGTGCTAAATTAAAGTAAACTACATTAAATATATTATTATTATTTCTTTAATTAGAATAGTAATCATAATCCTTATTGATTTGGATGCGATATGTTAACATTAATTCATATTTTTTGATAACAATAAACTACGGTGAAAAAATGGGAGCACTATTAGGATTACAAAAAATTTATTCACGTGACCGCTTTGGATACCAACACTATTTCCTGCACAACCTGCTATTTTCGGAGACGCGAAACAAGTGAAACCTTTTTTAATGGACCGGACAGCTTATAATATCAGAAACAGAGTTTACCAGCCTAATAAAATCTTGGAAATGAAATTCAATAAGAGAAATAAATTTTAAAAAGTGTTTTAAATAAGACCTAAAAATATGCCGAGCTGTATAGGCGAGGTGGTACTGCAACGGACTGCGATCGTACGATAAAGATCTAGGCTATGTGCTAGTAATTGTGCCGCAGTTAAAACGTGGTCTCATTGCCGAATGGAAACGATGTTAGACAGAAATGAAAACCAACAAATTATATATGTAAGTCAGAGTCAGAGCCATTTAAATATAATTTCCAATGATGTTTAAATGTTATCCAAAATAGTGTCCAAAGTTTACTACCACGCTGGGTTTAACACACAGTAATATTTGGGATCCACTACATATATGCTGCTTCGATTACTATATTATTAGTTATTTGCACTTAAATTAATTTGGTTTTTTTTTCATGTATTTTAAAAATTACTTTGACTGTCTCGTTGGTTGTGTTGAGGCAAGCGCGGCTGCCGATTCAATGTTCCTGCGTTCGAATCCAGCATTAGGTATTGGATTTTGCTAACTTAGATTTTCAAGTTGTGGCTCTGGACGGTGACGAAACGTAACTGGTGGGACGTGTGTGTGTACTATACTCGTCTACCTACCTCATCGAGGATTAGAGGCGTGATGCTAAATTACTTTACAAATTAAAGCAATAAAAGGTGCGAGAAATAAAAAAATGTATTATTATTTTTAACTGAAAATTACTATTTCGATTCATGAAGAATTGTGAAATTGCAAATAATTGCCAAGACGAAATCACTTGAGTCGATACAATAATATTTCATGTTCAACCGCGAAATAAACTAGGGCGATGGAGGTGACCACTTGAAAAAGTTGAAAACAATCACTACTAAACTATAAAAAGTAATTCTCTCATGGGTATTCTCAGAGCGGTATAAAACTTCGAAAACTTTTAAAGGCTGTAGAGGAGTACATCATCGTGTTTTGTTTTTTACATGATTCTTCGTGGTTTCATAAGCAAAAATGATGACTTAGGTTATGATAGTTGGTGAGGATGGTGACTAATTACCGCTAGAACCTAGGAAACTGTCAAGTTTCCTTACGGATTTTCACAAAATTGTTTTTTATTGATACGGTATAAAGACATCTATTCACAACCAAAAATGACTACTGCCTATTTTCATAATTGCCTCATTTGTCCAGTGATTGCGAGCATGACCGCCGAGCCAGAGGTCCTGGGTTCGATTTCCGACTCTGCTATTATTGGGTTTCTGTTACTTAGTATTGCTTGTCGTAGTTGGAGTCTGGATTTGTGACCGATGTATGTAGACTCACCTACCTCTATTCAATGAGACGTTTAACGGTTATAACATACCCGGTGAATCGTGAGAGTTGACTACATTCATCTTATAAATACAGTCTTGATGTTGTATGTTACCTTTTTCATCAGATTACATAACGATAATTAGCTACAGTAAAACCCTAATAGGTCTGCAGTCAATAGTTCGGGTTCCGGCTTCTTCGATGACAAAAGACATATTATCCTTGTAATACGAATACGCAGCTGCGTCGAACGCAGTGATGTGAGATTAGGGCCTAATGATTAGTGGCAACGGATTGGAATGGATTATATAAAGGAGTTTCGTATATTGTTGAGTATTTTGTTTTTTATTTGTTTTTTGATTACTTTGTTGCCGAGTAGTCGCAAGAGCGACTGCAGATCGAGAGGTTCTGGGCTCGACTGGTTCGTAGAAATGCAAGGCGTGATGTTATATTATTGCCTCGTTAACTATGTATGTATGATGTATATTGACTGCCTCGTTGGTCGTGTTGGTTGCAAGCGCGATTGCCGATCGGGAGGTCCTGGATTCAAATCCTGGTTAGGGCACTGTCGGATTTTTCTAATTCAGATTTTCTAGTAGTGGCTCGGAATCTGAATTTGTTCCCGGGGTACTGCAATAAACTTACCACCAATTTATAGTGAGTCATAAACGTAACTGGTGAGACGTGGGAATGTATTACATTCCTCTGCCTACCTCTTCGGGGATTATAAGCGTGAAGTTACGTTTATGTAATATTGCGTTCAATTACTACAATCAAATTAAACGACAATTAACTTAAAGGGACCACATGCGTAATATACACACTGTGAAGTTGCCAACTTGACTTGGCAGGTCGTTTCTGATACACCACAATGCGAAAGCTATGTGGGATTATAGCCATTGTGAGCTGAACTACAACGCAACAAACAATCGAAAGGTGGCCTTGCACACTCAATCGATATTGAGGATGGCTATATTGATTTTAATACTATTTTCATAAGCCTCCCGCTACGTGACATTACTGGTAAATGTCAAGCTGTTTCATGGTATTTTTAATACTGAAGTTCATTACCACACACTATTCTAATTGAACATAATCTGTGCTATGTTCAAATACGAGTAATAAAAAGGTCTAATGAAAAATGTCAAGTCGTTTTTCATGTTACCCAAAAGACTGTAAATCAGTCTGCATTTTGCAGTACGACCGCATACGTAGATAATTTTATAGCGGTGGTTTGAGTCAGTTTCATATGTTAGTACGTTTTCTATCATATTGTCGGGCATTGTAATACTGATAATTAATATATACTGTAATACTGTAATATAATTAATACTGTAATACTGTAATAAAGCATTGTAATACTGAGCACGTGGTGGGCTGAATTTTATTACGATCGTGGGCGTTACGCCCTGTTCAGGAATATGATATCGAAATTTAATTAACTGCGGTAACAGTATTTGACATTTGCTGAAAATATCTATGTTTTATTCTCTGTCAATTTCACCTTTTGTTCTGTTGTTATAATAAACTATTATTTTGGCTCTTTTTAATAACAATATACATTATTTGTCAAGTTACAATATAGAAACGTAACAGTAGAATTGTTATAATCGCTAATCGAATGTAACCGCTGACTAACAAAGCAAATTAGACACGATCTGAGTTTACGAAATCTTGACTAAACGCTGCTGGCGGCTTATCGACGATCTCGACCTATAGGGTCGCTCATTATAGTTGACGCGAACACGACTATGTAGTGTGGGTAAGGCGGTTTGCACACTTGCAGATGGTGATCCCGGGTTAATGATATAAAACGTGGGGGAAGCGCGAGTGAGCATATGCGCAGTTGATTTATTTGTTAAAAAAGTAACATAAATATAACATCACGCCTGTGATCCCCGACTAGGTACGCAGAGGAATGTTTCATTACCCCCGTTTCACTAGTTACGTTGTCTCACTATGGAATAGCTGGTAAGTCTATTGCCATACACCGGGCACAAATTCAGGCTCCGAGCCGTTACTAGAAAATCTAAATTTAAAAACTCCGATCCGACTCAGAATTGGAACCCAGGACCTCCCGATCGGGAGTCGCACTTGCAACCAACACGACCAACGAGGCAGTCAGTTAAAAAACTTTATTTCTCTTTGTATCTTGTTTCGAGACCATTTCTAACTTTGTGTACGTTTTATTAGCGACGAATATACTTTAACAAAATGACGTACATTCTTAACATTATTATATTGCCATGTCTCATATTCCTACGCCACTTGGGTGCCCCCGCTGACGTGTTATTTCCTTATTCGACATTTTCTTTATACAAACACACTGTTATCGGAGATTTGTGATTCATTATCAGCTACTGTCGGACTATTTGATCAAACGGCATATTATCATATATTAAGTTGGTCCTAGATTCACCCCTTTTCCCACAGTTTAAATTTTATAGATTTCCCATGTAATGCATCGTATTGTAGAAATTATTTACGTCTAACTGACCGCAGATACTGCTTATATATAATTTTGCAAACGAATGATGTTTGATCTCCGGCGGCATATTTAAATTAGCAATACAGTCGTACGTGTGGACTGCGCGTGTTCATTTCTAAATAAGAAATAGAAGTACATATTTTTAACATGGTCGCTTATAATAAGGCGTGGGTTTCTTTGTTGGATCACGCTATGGTGACGGTCTATGGGGCCAGGGTTATAGCACTGATTTATTTCCATAAAACCGATTTAGAAAACGGGCATGCATTTATACTCATGCATGCCCATGACTCTGCAATATAGTCTAAAATTTATATTAATTTTGACAACATTTAATTTGACGAAATTTTCATATAGTTATTCGGTAGGAAAATATTGTAATTATAACGAGTATACGCAATTTACGCAGTGTAAGAAAGCGTATATTAAATTACAATGACTGAAAATCTATTGAATGACGGTCACTGGACCATTGAAGTAATTACATATGTCCGTGGAATTTAAGACGATTCTAGAACATCTGTCCCCCTTCCTCGATCTATTTGTCAGTAATTGACCGGAACGTGACTTTATAACGTATCTTTACAGTTACGTAACATCACGCATGTAATCCCCGAAGAGGTAAGCAAAGGAGCGTAGTACTCTTCCGCTTTTTAGTAGTCTACGTTCCATGATGATGTGGGGCATAAGTCCAGACTCCGAGCCATTACTAGAAATTTCAAGTTTGACAAATCTAAGAGTATTCGACCCTTGATTAAAACCCAGCACCATCGATCGGCAGTGGCGGTGGCACGAGGCATTCTATGTAGTTATTATACGAACTCTAAAATTAAACCAAAGAATATTTACGGATTATTCTTTTAAGAACTATACATTGTGACATTAGTATTAAAGTTTGCTCTTGGGTGTTTTTATTAAATTTGATACCTTTCGCTGACACACATCGTATTGTAGACATCGTCTGAATGTCTAAGTGAATATAGGTAGACAATAGAAAATGTGTAACAAATTTTGCAAAGGTGTCTAGGCTCCGTTCTATTAATTATAAAAAGTACCAAAAACCTCAATTATTCGTAGTGCAAAGTAAATTCGCACAGATGGCTTAAGTCATCAAATTATACAAAAACTCTCAGTATCACCAAAGTATCCTAATTAAAAGGGTTAAATGCTGCCCCGAACATCTAATTCAAACCTATTAACCCGTAGTTTTACCCTTAATTAGCGTTATGAAAGTGTTTGGATTTCATTTTCTCTGCGAACTTTATGATACATTTACCTGGATGGTCTTGCTTGTGGGTTTTTTTCAGGCTTTATTTTTCACTGGCATATGACAGTGGTGGCAGTTTTGAATGGAAAATCCAGCTTTATAGTGTGAAATGGGGAATGGGAGTACAGTTCACGTGGATTAAGCGACTATGTGTGGTGAACTCAGCTCAAACTGCGTCTATGCGTGTTCAGTATGCATTTCCGGTAGCGTGTCACGTGACTTTACTACGAATATTAGCTACACGAATACCTTGAGCTTACTATAAAGTAAGTACTAGGGTTTACTTGATTTACTAGTGCTTACTTTATTTACTAGTGCTTACTTTAGTTATTAAATCTTACTTTACGTTCTTGTACAACATATGGTATCACATTTTTACGCTTTCCTGGTGCAGTAGCACTGTTACATTTATTTGGTTATATGTTAAATGCCTAATGGTATTCTCGAAGCATAAAAATAATGAGAACTGACATGAACGTTCATCCATTTTTACCGTACAGCTACTGTCATTTACCAATATATTATGTGTTTCAGTCTGAAGTGTGTGATTTTCAAACGTATGTACATATTGTGGATACATAGTAAAGGTTGCCATCTCACTGATTACGAGTACGCTACGCTATGCTACGCTACGCTACGCTACGCTACGCTATGCTACGCTATGCTACGCTACGCTATGTCACGTGTTACGTTATGCTACGCGACTGTGATTGGCTATGAAAAGCATAGTAATTAATATTAAAGAAATGAGCTGACTTTTACAAACTTTAGTAATACTTACAGTGGCATTGTAAAAAATTTGTACGTTTTTTATGTGAAGAAAGTAGCAAACAACGATACGGCAGTTGCCAGTGCCGCCTATGAACTTCTGCAATCTATTCAGAACATGATCATATGCACAGCACAATCAATGTCTGTTAGTTCTAGTAATCTTCTTTACCTATTTTTGTGTATTTTTTTATCTTTCTTTTTTCTTTTTCTCTTATCGTTTGTTGTTCTGTGTACAGAATTCAGTGTGCAATAATGTTCATTGTATTGTATTGTATTAATTTGAAAATGAGTCTATTAATTAATATCTGTAACAGAAGAGCATGACATAGTCTGTTAGTGTTTTAGTCTGTTAGTAATAAGACGGAACAGCTAATCGAGAGACCCTGAGTTCAATTCTCTGGTCGGGAACTGTTACATTTTACTAACTTAGAAGTTCTAGTTCACATTTCTAGTAGTGGCTCGGAGTCTGGATACGTGCCCGGTGTATGGCAATAAGCTTACCACTTATTCCATAGTGGGACGTAAACGTAACTGGTGAAACGTGGGAGTGTTCTACATTCCTCTATTTACCTCTTCGGGGATTAGAGGCGTGATGTTACATTATATGTACATATAATATAAGAACAGGGTTTGATTATCTAATTGACATATAATTAATTAATGTTCGCCATTTTGAATATGATAATCAATCAGCATCAATAATAACTGTTTTTAGTACATAAATCAATCTATTGCTTCAAAAATGAACGCATTGTAAGTTACGTTTTAAAATACATTGTATGCAAACTAGTAAAAATGACAATGATTCGTCGTTGTGTTATTAATTTGTATTGAGTTTTTTGTCTGCCATTGAGATTTACAATATTTCATTTGTGTTATTGTTTTGGTTCTCCAGCGTTATGATAACAATTTTTTTGGCACAAAAATAATTGGAGCGAATTTTATTATTCCGCGATATTTTCTCCCTGGGATTTTCTCTTCGTTGAAGAGTTCTTGGGTTCATTCCCTGGGTTGGGCAGTGTTATTGCGTTGTTTTGAGTTGAACTTCCTCAAGGCTCGGAGTCTGGATTTGTGCCCGGTGTATGGCAATCGGCTCAACGCCTCCTACTCCATGGGACATATAACGTAACGAGCTAAATGTGGCAGTGGAGTACTACGCTCCTTTGCCTGCCCCTTTAGGGAAATATAATGTTATGTTATGTTTTCTTCCTTCATTTTATACCAAACGTGATTAATCAACTGTTATTCCATTCATTATGAGGGTTAAGTATACTATATTTAGATTATACAATTACGTTTGTATTCCCGCGATCCTAAGAATGTGAATCCATAAATATTATTTACACTGAAACGTCATGTGACTAAAATTTCCATATTTGATATTTGCATACATAGAATTTTCTATGTTGAAACATTTTTAATATGATCGTTGGTCTCGTTTGTTGCAAGTGCGACTGCCGATCGGGAGGTCTCGGGTTCGATTCCCAGGTCGAACACTACAAAATTTTCTACTTTAGATTTTCTAGTAGTGATTCGGAGTCTGGATATGTGCCCGATGCATGGCAATAGGCTCACCACCTATTCCATAG
>DWDV01001505.1:0-13110 GCA_018245615.1 Mimoniades ocyalus | reverse complement strand
GTAGTGGTTCGGAGTCTGGATATGTGCCCGATGCATGGCAATAGGCTCACCACTTATTCCATAATGGGACGTAAACGTAACCGGTGAAACGTGGGAGTGTCTCTGCCTACCTCTTCGGGGATTACAGTTACAGATACAGTGAAGTTACGTTACGTTATCTCCCGTGCTTATTCTATACTCATCACTATCATCGTATAAAACACCATCATAAAATAAAAGTTATTAGGAAATGTATAAATTATTTTCCATTCAGCCATTGGGTTAATGATTCAATAAAAATCACAACCGGAACATTTGTGGCGCACACGGCACAATGATCATGCTGCCAATGAACGCTTTTTGATATAAAAATGCGTAATTGTGATGTGCAACCGGACGTTGCACAGCACAGGAACTGCCTAAAGCGCCCAACCGGAAGCGCGGACCCAGAGGAAGCAATTCACAGGTACATAGCGCTGCCACTAATGAACAGAACAAGAGCTGTGTTCAGCCTCGTTCCGTGTTACGCTCGTCAGAATTGGCACTTACGCATTGTTTATTCTGTACCATGACTAAGAACTGCTTATGTTCGCCGTCGATCTTTAAGAGCATTCAGTACTCATGTTACTGAACTCCCTTAAAGCTTTTCGGTATGATGTCATAAGCTTTAAATATAATGTATTCAATATAAATATATAGTAACGTGCCTCTGCTGCGATTCTTTTTTTATCTATTGTTAAACAATCGTAATTCAATAGACGTCGTAGTGTCATATGTAACACATGTCAAATTAAAAAAGAACCTTTTATATTATGTTTACAAGTGTTTAGAGGCCGCACGTCGTTTTGAATTACGTAGATAGAGTTTCGTTGCTGAAATTTAAACTAACAATGTGAAACAGCAGACGTTCGCAAAAAAATATCACGCTTCACGAAGCATGCTAACCAGCTGTTCTCTACTGACGCCAAAATCTAATTACTAGCAATTGTTGAGACGCCGATTTACCCCGATACAATATCGCCGGCAACACAATAAAAAATAAACTTAGCGTGGTTCGTTACCATGAATCAATTTTATTCGAATGGTAGTCATAAAACATAATTTATTCCCGTACTGGTGTATAAACAGTACTGTTCAAAATAACACCGACCACCTGGTGCACTAACTTTGAGTGTAACGTGATTTATGGAGTTTAAACTCGACACAATGCAACCGCAAAAATAACCCTTGACTGCCTTTTCTCCTCGACAAATAGTCGCTCGTGGGCATGTCAAGAGGTTGCGGCGAATGGGTACTATTTCCCCTAGAAATATTACACGCGCATTGATGTTACCCCTCTGACAATGGCCGAGGATACAAATTAATTTATCATGCCTTCAAAACGAAACGTGAGCTGCATTGCTCTGCTGGGATAAGTAATGCATTGTTGGCTACATTCTCTTGAACAGCGGAAGCGGCTAAAATTATTATAAACTTTATTAGTTCCTTAATCGGTGCTGTTAATACGATTATGCGCTCACACTTGTTGGTTATTCTGAATGGATGTTGTTGATAATATGTTATTGGAGACAATAATGCTCAAATTCCCTTACAATTATATGAGTATTCGTTGTTAAAATTGTTACGTTTAAAAATTAAAAACTGTTTTGTACGGTAACATTAAATTATCAAATATTATTTTTTATAGTTATTATAAAAGTGCCTTTAGAATGCAGTTGTGTTAAAATATAATATGACTTATAGTTACAATAGTCAAATCATTCTAAAAGCACGAGACAGCTATTTGGCGCTGAGGTCGAAACACAGCCCGTGGGGGGTCCCAGAGATTTTTATCACCATATGAATTAAATCGATCAAATCCTCTCTGACATGTTTCTTCTAAATTTTTAAATTTTAGTCTTTCGCTAAAAGTAAAATAAGATATCGAAATTTAGGATTAGTATAAGTTAAGCAGAGTATTAAGTTAGGCAGAGAGTGGTAAGTGCCAAATATCTCCTGGTACCCTTCTATTATACAAATATACATATAATCAGCAATCGTCTGCCAATTATCTACAAGATTGAGCTCAAAGTTCTCTAAGTTTTTAATATTATCATAATGAGAACCATCGTTGACAGAAGCGTTGGCAACATTAAGATGCAGGCTGTTAGAGAATCAATCATCGCGGCTGTTCCATCGCGCGCTCCACGCGTTGACACTTCGCGCAATTAACTTGTCGTTGCGCTGCATAAACGGAAGTGTTTATGCGTCGCGCAATATAATTTATTTTGTTCTAGGAATATTGACATTATATCATCACGCCTGGACCCTAACGGGATAGGCAGAGAGCACCGGGTACCAAACATCCCTATCCCTAAAGAGCTGATGTGCTTATTTTACATTTATCACTGTAACTACCTCACATCACTTCACATTCATAACTTTTGACTACCTCATAAGCCATTTCTAACCTATTTCAATAGACTCACCTATTCCATGGAGGGACATAAACGTAACTGCTGTAACGTGAGCACGTACTACACTCTTCTGCCTACCTCTTTGGGGATTTCAGGCGTGATGTTACATCCATTTTAAACTGATTAGTCAAGATAGATGAGTGTTAGTCAAAATCAACATTCGCATTGTATATCTGTTTTGCTTTTTTTTCATCGGCTAGTCTCTATATGTCCGAACCAATAAAGCATCATCTTTGTAATTTTCACACCAATACTCTATTTTATATCAAGGTTTTCCGTTACTTCTGTATTACCTACTATCACGGTTGGCGAGTGTCATGCCACTAGTGTTGCGTAATGACCTCATCTCTACCGCGTTTGTTCCAGGAATATTGGTATTAAATTATAAATAAAATAAATCGAATATGATTAATGTGAATATCTAGCTTCATTCTGGCGTTAACTCTTTATTCTAACAATACTAATGACCTTGAAATTGTCGACATATACAATATCTTTTGTAAGAATGAACGTAGGAATATAGTTTACCAAAACTTATTAATCCGCTATAATGTTAATTTACTTTTATTTATTAAAGGAACTTGATTATACTTACATTGTACGATTGGTTGAAGACATGTACACAATATCAAACTTGATATTGTAACAACATGGGTGAGTGTTTAATGCTACTTACTTCAGTATTGACATACAATTTACTGCGAAAGGATACCTACAACGGTTTCTCGCGCGAAACGGACATTTAAGATAATGTCTATGAAATACATTTGTACTCCTCCCTACCTACATTCCGTATTCACCACAGCACATTTATAATACAAATGGTACATTATAATCTAACCACACATATTCAACTTAAAGTGGTATTAATAATAATTTATCGTATCAATAATAATTTCAATCATCGATCTGATTAACTACTCGGAAAATCATACCGACCTTCCAGTAAAGTCTATGAATTGAACAGTTGAATTATAAGAAAAAGGTTTTTATTATTATTATTACCATCATTATGTAGTCACGCCAAGACCGTTAGGTACTGGGTAGTCAGAGATCACCAAGTGCCAAACATGTCTATCCTCACAGACCTGTCGTTCTTCTGCATTTACATACAAGCACATACAAACATACAAGCATACCGGTTTCGAAGACTTCACACTCCCATCTGCCAGCATCTGTATTAAAAAGGCTTTTGGTTTCTATAACACTGTTGTTTTCTTTCATGTAATGAAAGTATCATTATACTAAGACTCACGGATTAGAATTGCTAAGCAGCGCCACATTGTGCCAACATCTGCTCGCCGTGATGTAGGTACAATCTAGGAACTTTCGAGACGTAGCGAATAAGATTTTCCTTGTTACCGTGAAACTGAATAGGTTATATTCAGTACGAATATATCATATATGTTTGTTTTATAACATTGTATCATTATAATCTTTATGACTATCATCAAATCTTTTAATCTTCTACTGTTGGATATTGGTCTCATCTGAGAGTGAGACGGGCTAAGGTATGGTCTCCCAAGCAGGCAAAACGGTCATTGGCTGCATTATATACCAAATATTTAATATAACAATATGTCTAATAATATAATAGTAAATTTGAACGCGCTTGGTGGTAAACCCGATTTAGAGCTGATAGTTAATAGCAGTTTTACGAAAGTTGCGTAAAGATGTGCCCGTAAATGAATATCGTACCGTGTTTGACGTCATAGCGAAGTTTCATCACTGGATAAACAAAGCCGCGGGCCAGCCTCGCACACCGCTGTTCTGTTCTCATTTCGAGAACAAACAATTAATGTTACATTGCAGGCCTAAATTCAGGTTTACGTAACAACTTACAGTAATTGGATGATTTCGTACGTTTTACCATTAATTTAACACGTAACAGAAATTAGTTTTTTGTAGAAGTTTGCTATCATTACAACGTTATAATGGAAATTAACTAAGACAAAACTTATGAAGTATGGTTGTTTGTTACTGTAATAAATCACTCCGCGCGCTTTTGAATTAATGACTGGTAATTTTTGAGAAACATTTTTTAACAATGTGTGGTGATTAACCGGTGGTCTGTAGGACCAATTTATTTGAACCCGTATAATGCAGTCAGGATTTAATTTAATTGAACTTCTCCGTTTAATGCTTTTCCTTATGAAGAATAATGGATTTTTTTGATTAATATTGTCTATTGTTATTAAACGTTCGAGTTAACCATCTATGTATTTAAAATATGAATTTATTGTCATTATTTCCTAATCCGTACGTTGAACTGGTAAGATGCTTATAAGCAAACAATGTTTAAAATATTTAATTTAACGTACTAGGTACTTGTAGTTTTTATTACTTGATAATACATTTTTTTATTGGATACATACATACTTATAGAGATTGGAGAATTTATATATATTTTATAAAGTAAATATGAAACAAACAATTTTGTCATACTATTAAACGCTTTGTTTGCAAATTAATGCAAAAGAAAGAAAAATTTATGTCGGTTTCGTTACGGTTATATAACTTAGGATAGATATGTACGTTTTACTACAAGAAACATCTGCGGCAACTCGAATTGTCTCGAATGTTGAATAATGGCAACATGTCTCGGCCAGTCGAGCGCACGGGCCACGGCCCACGGCACGACATCCGCAATTCCGGACGCATTATTAACGGCATCCGTACAAGTTGCGGTGCAAATACGATACGCGGCCTATACTCGATGTTTACTGCATCTGCATGTACCGCATGGGTGGTCTCGGAGGTGCCAGATACGAGCTTGTCGATTGGGGTTAAACATATTAATCATTTCATTCAAGCTACTGATAACAATATCTCAAAATTAACAATGGTCTGTTGATATTGGGGTTTGTTATTTTTTTAAATTTAAATATGTCGTTTGTATTGATCGTCAGTAAGATCTCTGAAGTGACCGTATTCTTTTTTTTATACATAATATTTTAATATGTTATATGTATTACAATATTATCTAATAATAATTCATCATTAGAAGAATTAGAAAAAAAAATACAGACGAATTGAGTACCTCCTCCTTTTTGGAAGTCGGTTAAAAATTCATTGGCTCGGAGTCTGCATATGGCCCGGTGTATGGCTATAGACTCACCACCTATTCGATAGTGGGACGTAAACGTAACTGGTGAAACGTGGGAGTGTTCTACATTCCTCTGGCTGCCTCTTCGGGGACTACAGGAGTGATGTTACGTTTTTTTTATCTTAAAATTCTAAAATATTAAAAATGTTATGTCATGTTATAAGTAACATCACGCCTGTAATCCCCAAAGAGGTAGGCAGAGGAGTGTAATACACTCCCATGTTTAATCAGTTAACGTTGTTATGTCTACAGTTATAAGTTAAACAAATTTTATGTTATGGTTATGTTATTATATGTATATACATGTTATAAGGTAATTATCCGATATAGACAGTAATTCGAAAATTCGAAAATGCAACTCATAATTTTTTAATTATTTCTATACTCGTATGCATGTATGTAAATAACTAAATAGTGATGAATAAAGGATAAGCACGTCAGGTGTGGGTGCGCTCTGTTTATCCTGTAAGAGACTTGGCGTGACGGTAAGGATAGATATTTACAAGAAACCCCACGCAGCAAAGTCATGTTGAGCCATTGCTCAAATGATAATAGATAATTGTGTTTATGTAACAAAAACGTAATACAATTACGTTTAGCAACAATCCGAAAAAACGGAGAGCGCGGGAAATAATTTTGCATTCAACAATAGATATTCACACGCTAAACGTTTGAAATTAGTAGCTATTTGTTAAGTTCACACTGACTGTGAGTTGAATATGAGTACAATGTTGTAATTTTAAAGCTTATAAATATATCGTAACATTGTTATTGGACTCTTGAATTCTAACACAAGGCGCGCGCAGGAAATTAAACCATACCCTAGTTGTTTTTAGGCGCCTTGTAATCTTCTAACTTTCTCTCCGCACTCTATATGGGTGTAGCGAGCGACCGTAAGTCATTCTTGAATAATAGTAGCTTCCTTACTGCAGTATATAAATTCTAAGCACGCATCATATTATTTACACTACGGCATCCACAGCTACTGTTCGCTGTTGGTTTACAGCGGAAACTTTGACTATAGAAATGTGTTCATGTTTAACCTATTTTCACTATTCGGCAGTTAGCCGCGTCTTTGGACATAGAAAGTCTTTGTTTGTGGCGCTTTTCATGCCTTCACTGTTCATTGTATGCGTTGGGCAGTATGATATTCATGAAGCACGATAAGGTTAGTAAAGATTGTGGACAAGAATGTTCTTTTGAGGGCTATCGCTAGCAGTAGACTGAGACAAGCTGATGATAATGACCATGATAATGCGGAAATGCTTATTGTAATGAAATTATCCACAGATTATTAATTTATAAAGTAAGTCATGAAATATAAAAACCTTGCCGTATTCATACCTGATAATTAATGTAATGTTTTAATTTTTTTTTATTGTGACCATTGTACATTTTCAATTAAAATTTTCAACGCTTCGGTGTGTAACAATTAAAAACCAAAAAATGGTTTAATGAGCTCAGAGGCGAGGCGTTTTTGCTCCTTAACTGAAAAATTACCTTCGTATCCTTGTTTTATTCATTTATTTTATTTATTGTTAGTATACGCCCAGTTTATCGAATCTATAAGAAATAGTCACGCGCTGATCACAGTGATCACTAAATGTCTATCAAAAGTGAGATCATCATGGCACAAAAAGTTGTTTTAATCAAGACTTTACAAAACACGTATAGATCCAAGTGGTTTGTCGCGGCACGTTTCGTTTCTAGCATTGCTAAGATGGCGTTAGTTGTTTTCCTATCTAGGTATATTATAAAACTATTATAACGGTAGCTGCAATATCGTCACTACGCGGTGTGCTATCTCATGTCAATGTACTATTAGACTATCGGAGAATATAATATTTCTTGCGCTACACATAATTACATACATACATATGTGTTTTGTATTTATACTTAGTTCATTTCTAGTTTAATATAATAAAGTCCTTGTTACCTATTTATTATATTTAAATGGTTAAATACCTTAATAGTTTTCTTTGAAATTACATTTATAATAATATTGTATAAGGGAACGTTTACATGAAAACGGCATAAAAACATCATATGTAAGGATGTATGTATGGATACAGATATTCGACACTCTGTGCTCTCTGCCTACCCTGTAAGGATGAGGCGTGACGTCATAATGATAACAATAAGTATTAATATACGTAATTGTAAGACGTTCTACTTATTGTTGGCTTTGATTTAGTCAAACACTTACATTACATTATTTATGTATGCACGAGCAGTACCTCGATAGGTTTCATTACTAACTTGATTAATTAAACAACGTTTTCTAATTACGATTGAGCGTTTGCGTTTCCGTGCTCGGGGCGTCCCACACCAGGGTGTGGTTTTCGACGGGGATTTCTGAATCGAAATTTAACATTTTATTACATACTTTCTGTAGCACGCATTTCAGAGCTGCGTCCTCAAATTCAATTATGGATATAAAAAGGGCAAGAAATATGATGCGCACTGTGAACTTTAATATACTTTTTATGGGAGGAATTCGAGCTTCAGTTATTTCTATAAATACGGTAAAATGACATCACCTCGTTGACTCATTAGTTTAAAGTGAATTGTAATATTTGATACTCTCGAGGAGAATTTTAAATAAAATCGTATAGTAGAAAAACTTGTAGAAGTGGTAGTCTATCCAGTTGTCAATAAAATGTATTTCATCGTAATACAATATGCATCAAAACATGAATATTATTATTAATAATAATAATGGCAATTTGCCACGTTTTGCACTATATATAGACTAATAATAATAGCCTCAAAAATTAATTTCTGCTACAAATAGTTAGGTTTTTTATTATCGTATCTACACATAGCAGGAAGTTATTCGTTTAATCTCCTTTGTTATTGTAAGTATTAATGATTTCGTGCACTATTTCAATAAGTCTTAAATTTAATCGCCAACTGCTACTAATTGATAAATGCTTTATAAATTGGCTGCACTGCGTTTTTGCTAATGAATAACAGTGGCTTAAATATTCACATGAATTACTAAAGGAAATATAGTATGTATTACCTGTTTCTTACTAAATATATAATTGACTGTGTCCAACTAACGTCACTAAATATTTACATGTTATTTTTAGAAGCCATAAGTACAATCTTAGTTATAAAAGATTAAAATAAAACTATACAAATTTAAATGTTAATATTATTCCACACGCGAATTGTGTTCATTCATAATTAACGTAATGTTTTTACTCTGGCTATAGACGTTGCGGTCATTAATTAACGAACCCTATACAATATACATATACATATTTAGGGAGGAACCCCATGTTTAAGAGAGCGAGGGAGGCCTGGGAGTGCCGGCCATCGGTAACAAAACGCAAAAGCGATTTTTTAATTTATATATTTATATTATTGCAGTATAATATTCACGACGTTACCAGTAAATAGAAATTCGGTTATTCATAAATATTTGAAACTTTTCTTATACAATATATGTAAATTCTTAGCATATGTATATACACCATTAATAAATAATAAATTTAACTATTATTGTAACAAGTAAGTGTAATACAAACAAATATTTAAATGTTTTTAATTTATACATCGCTTGTGTATTTAGATAAAAATTTTATGGAAAAAAAAATTTTTGCTGAAAAATATTATTTACAGTAAAATATTAAAAAGTTTATTTAGTAATGTGTACATAATTATGTATGAAATAAAAAAAATTCGAAAAAAGAATCTAGCAGAGCGTGGTTTCGATCCACGGACCTCTGGGTTATGGGCCCAGCACGCTTCCACTGCGCCACTCTGCTTATATACAAAGGTTCTGAAATTATCAATCGGAAGTTATGCCGAACACACGTACATGACTATACATATAACTATACAGTATACACGTATACTGTATGTCAACCGAGACCGATGTTATTTTATTAACTTTTTAGGACGATATGTGCTTAAAAACTAGTTTCTGCGAGTACATTCGTGGTTGTATAAGTTTTTATGTTCATATCATCAGTGAACTGTTATTTCGACGAAAGCAGTTTTATTATTTCTTACTTGTGTGTAATTTTAGAATTGTTCAAGCAATATTTAGTTAATAAAGTGGTCACATTGCGTTGGCATCAGATCAGACGAGTCAATAAAATACTACTGTGAAATTCAATGAATAAATCAGCATTCCCTTTGCGCATTCTACTGATGCGCGCGTGTTTTTAATAGTTTTTATACTCGAATCACGTTTACTATATTTCTGGATGAAGTTAATTTTGAAAAAATATCAACATAATGCACATTTCTTTAGGTCATCAAAATTTTGAAATACATTGCAAACGAAACACTAAATTGTTTTCAAGGGCAACGAGCAGCTGTCAACTAATGTATAAAATGTTTTTATAAAAACATTACAACTGCACATTTAAATATCGAACAATATATTTGTAACGTCCGTCGAAGTGAAAACTGAAGTGTAATTTATTACATTGATATCGTTATCTAAGAATAGCAGAACACGCGCACGAATGACTATAAAGATAACGGTAAATTATGTATGAATGATGTTTCACAGTAAACACTAGTTGAACGCCTGATATTTATATGGTTTCGAGCTAATATGTATGTGTAAAGTGACATTGGAAACTTATAAGTTATTTCGTGCACGTATCCCGATGGATTAATACGTGTAGCAATACTAAGAATTGTAACTGCACGTTTATAATGTAACTTATGTTATTGTGGTTGCAACGCTGTTCGCACGATGTACGATGCGTGAGACAATTTTTATTTGACTTCCATGATTCCTACGCAGCCACGCCGGTCACGTCCCTGCACCTTTACAGAACACCGCCCTATAAGATTTAATAATTCGATCCTTCCCGAAATTGTTTAGTTAAAAAAGAAAACCATATTCAAATATTGCTTTCGTTGATGATAATCCAAATATACAAATACAAATACAAATGCTTTATTTGCTGGATTTAGGTACATGGGATTAAGTGTTACAAACAAACTTAGCCATTAAACCCTGCCTATATTGGCGTGCAAAATATAAAAGTGCTAAAAGTAACAGGTAAAGTGCTCTTACAATAGATTAAATTAAAATGAAAAATTTACAAATCCCCGTGTGTCTAAGGAATATTACAACATAAATGAGCAAATTTGTAAAGCCGCGTATTAAGATGATAACCGTATATGGGTCACATAAAGGGGGCAATGATGTCTCTACTTATCAGCTTAGTTGCGTTGCGTATGCTAAAAGCTGCTTTGTCTTACGAAATGTTCTCTATTTATTTATGATCTAATAACGCGAGTTTTCTTATAGAAGTTTGGTTGTATCAATGTTCTTGAGTGCTAAATATAACTCTCGTTACATGCCTGCCGCGCTTCTTCGACAATAATTACTCTCTTTACTCAAGCTTGGTTATATATATCACAATTGCATTGATAAAATAAAAATGGCAACGTGAATGTAACGAATTAGTTTAGTAGACGATTACGAAACGACGGAGGTCAACCAATATCAAAAGAGCGCCGCTTCCGCTGATTTATCGTGTTTTCGACATTGGACCCTTTGTCTTCGTCTCCAGCATCTCTGTAGTTCGTTCCTTGATCAAAGGTTCCCTGGCCGCCACATTTGCTTAAGAATACATCGCTACAACAAGGCGTCTTATATCCGATATGATTTTAATTAATGTGCTGTAGCGTGTTAATTGTACATGAAGTAAATATACAAAATTCTGTTGTTGAAATGTAAATGTTATAGTGTTTTAGACGTAACTAGAAATTAATGAAACATCAACAATTATCATCGGTATTCTCCAGGAGCACTTGATGGTTGTAATTTACAGATCAAATGTAAAAGAGTTCCTAATTCCCTATCTATTCCTATGCCCTTCTATTATCACCACTGTATGTACATAAGTATGTATTATTTGAAATATAGGGGCTGTGTTGTGTGTGATTTTCTTACACAATCACATAGATGATAAAAAGTAATATTTGGAATTAGCTTCATATTTTGTAAGAAATTGCAACGCATACCGCATTGTTCTTCTGTTCGTGGTCAGAAATTTTATATTTCGCTTAGATTAAAATAAATTAACTTGGCTATGAACGCGTTTCTTAAGAGTTATTGACTTAATGGACTTCTTTTTCTTACGAATATTTCATTACAGTGGTTGTCAATTAGTATTAATTCCTGGACTCCAATGGAACTTAAAATTGATACATTTTCTTAATTCCCCAAAATAGCCGGTCCGATGTTTGATTTCAGCGTTACGACCAGATGGATTATAATTCAGTTAGCTAGTGGAGCGAATAGATTTTACGTTGCTGTCCCTTTGAAGCTTCTGTTGAGTTTCAAGTTTTTGTGTCGAAATTAGTTTTCGGCACGAGAGGGGACCGGCGGGTGTGTGGGTCCCGGTGGGCGCGGGCAGGTGCGTATACAATATGGGCACGTACACGTGGTAGAGCCATTTCGTAACGCTGTTGTATCAAAACACCTTTGTTCTTTATTTCATTACAACCAATGACATTTTACCCAAAAAACCATAAACGGATATGTAAAATTCCATCGTGTCGACCACCGCACGTCTAAGACATTTTATGTAGAGTCAGCGTAGGAGGATACTAATAGAGATCTATTAACATTTGAAAGTTCAACGGCTAAAAGCTGTTATTGTTACGCCGCGGGGGAGTCTGCGTTAAAAGCACTCGAGCGACCCGTGCTTCAATACAGGCAGATAACGCATGATATTTTAAACGGTGATTTTGGAGCAGAACGATCGTGTATCGTATCATGTGCGCTGCAAATGTGGCGCCATTACAGGCGGCGCCGGCGCCCGCGCGGAACGATGACGCGATCGTGCTATAATTGGCAGCATGGGAGATTACAGGCTGCGCACAAAACGTAATCTGCAGGACGTCTTCAATTTACTTAAGTTAGGTACATCGGACGATACGAGATCGCTACTTCGACAAATGATCTGTTTCCTCTCTTTGCGACCAGCATAAACATAACAAGATCTGATTCACGGCTGTCACTCACAATTTGCTAACGAGTGTTAAACTTGTTAAGGCCCAAGTAGATAAAGATCATCGCTTGGGTATTTTATTGAATGCAAATTACGGCTACGGGCTATATATTATTACATCTCGCTTGCGTTTAAATGAATAGAAAATTATTTACGTACGCAGGCATTGTTCTGTCAGCTGCCAGTCTTTAAACTAAGCAAACATATTATTTAGAAAAGGTTACTACTGACGGTGTGCACGTTTGTTATTATTAGTGTGACGTGAACAGTACAGCTTGCTTTCTACTTGTAAGGAGCTCGGAGTCGTGCCTGTTTTACGATCATTGCGTAAAACATTTCTTTGTTTTACGGGCTCTTTAATTGTCGTAATAGAGAACTGGAGAATACGTTACGATAACATTTAACCTTGTTCCGTTTTTGTTACTTTTTTCTATACATTTGTGTCTCAATAATGAAACGAGTCCTAAATCTGTCGGAGAAGGTGATCACTCAGGTATTGGTATTGTGTCACTTAAATAGCAAATCACAATAGCTCAATACAGAATTGAAGACGGTTACAATGGTAAGCGTGTAC
>DWDV01001504.1:0-13116 GCA_018245615.1 Mimoniades ocyalus | reverse complement strand
CCGAGAGATAAAAATCCACTGAACGTACCGGGTGTATACATGATACCTTGCGACTGTGGCAAGAGTTACATTGGAGAAACTACATGAAATATCGTAACTAGAGTATTTGAACACATACGCAGCATAGAGAACATGGATAGCGAGTGTCCACAGTCACGGAACATGCCCACAACACGTGTTTTTTAAGTTTATAAGTTTAGACAAGGTGTGTGTTCGGGCCAGTGAAAAGTTCTTAGTACCCCGGAAGATACGTGAGGCTTTAGAAGTGAGACGGCGTCCTAATTACAACAGAGACAGTGAATGAGCTACGTCCTCGGACTGAAAACCGATCCTCCGCACTGCGTCGAATTATAGTGCAGTTGTTACTCTAGAGTGCGACATAGTTAGCGCCGTATGTGTCCGCGTTAACAAACACTGCTGCTCAAGCGCGTTCTCCGAAGACAACCGAGGACATACGAAGGCGCGCTAATCGCGCCGCGTTCCGCACTCTCCTTCGCGACCTCGCTGCAATCCGCGGGAGCTCATGAGGAAGGACCTCGTATAGGTCTGAAAATAGTCGGGCCAAGACAAAAAAACATACGTGAGTCTAGCTGGATTAATTCTCAGGCATGTGTAACACTCAAGGAACATTTAACAAGAAAATAGCAAAAAAGCAATTATTGTGGGCAATTAGTAACTGCGAAGTTCTTTTATAAGATATACATAGATAACCTTGAATATTTATTTCATGAGTTGGGTTTGAGATAAAAACTCATTCACTAATATAGTGGTTAGGACGATAATAGGACGTTAAAAGCTTAAAATTAGCTTTACCGCAATTTTTTATTTTTCTGTAAGGGTGTCATTTAATCGCTTCGCTACAAAACTGATCGTGAATGTTTTCACGATGCCTTAGTAAAACTCAAACTATTATTTTGACGTAAGATGGCAGACCAATACACATCTTCACAAGCGTTAGCGACAACTAAAATAATATAAAGTTGATTTTCTTACGTCAGTAATCTTAAGGAATGCGTTATTAAATTGAGTTTCTCAGATTTTTTTACACTTTGGATGATCGTATAGCTAATTTTAAATTAAATTGTAAATTAACTTTTATGCAATTTTTTCCCAGGCGAGAAATACGTAACAGCTACATAGACTTGTTGAATGTTTATTAAATATCTGATATTGAAACTTAATTGGTCTAATTTATTATGTTCGAATATACTTGAATGTCGTTAACGTTGTGTTAAGGCTGGTATCAATTAAGTGAGTCCTTGAGTGTTGTTGTGTGCAAAGGCGACCTGCTTATTCGTTTAACTTTACAAGAACAATTTGGCTATTTCTTTGAACTAGTTAAGTATTCTCCTTTTATTATTTTTAGACCCATCACTCTGTCTGAATTGTTTTTTTTATTTATTTCTTTGCTACTGCCATCTAACGGCAAATGTTCACGAACACGTTGTGTCGACAAAGTTAATTTTGCTAATCGGGATTGCATACCCTGAGTAAATTGTATTGCGAGTGTTTTCCGCTAGATGGGGACACCGGAAAGAGAATATGTATTACATATCTCGTCCAGTACAAAGTCTGGTTTTCTAAAATGGAATCCTGGTGTTGTCTGGAAATATTGTCGTTTAGCTCCGAATACAAAATCCTGTTAAACCTGCTGGGCAGGATTCGGCAGGAATCAAACTGGGACACAACAGTGCGAGTATTGCCCCTCAGCTGTAAGCATATAAGCCACAGTGGTTCACACACAAATCTATCCAGTTAGCTTCGATAGTATAGGGAATGAACATAAAATTTTTGAAAAAAAAATTGCCTTACGTAACAAAGCAAAATATCAGGTCTGTACTTGCCTGAAGAGGTAGAGGGAGGTAGGTAGATGTAGTGTAGTACCTACTCCTACTGCCTACGTTGTGCTTTAGTTAACATAGGTGCTTATTTTAAAAGATGTAGTAGCAAACCTATGGAGTTGCTTTCGCCGTTTCTTCTTCATAGCGAGGCATTTTCCGAAGCGATGGTAGTTTAGAAAAGTGTTCTAATGATTCAATTTTGAGTAAATGACATTTGAATTTGAATTTACTTTTCTAAAGTTATGTTCTACGACTTATGGAATAAGGGATAGCCTACACCGGGGACAAATCCGAAATTCGAGCTACTAAGTAAAAGTTTAAGTTAGAAAAACCAAATATTGCTTTACCTGACCTGGATCGTACCTAGGACCACATGATTAGAAGTCGCGCTCTCAAAAACTCGATCAGAGGCAGTGTCACTGGTAATAATGCTGGTTCCTATATGGAGACAATATCTGACGAAAGAATGACAAAATGGATACACAATGCGAATGCTGATGGTGGCGGACACCGCGGGAGACCGAGACTCAATTATCTTGATGAAAAGGTCAGGAAAAACAGTCAAATATAGACCCTCGTGTGCCAATAAGAAGTGTAATAAATGCAGAACATTTCAGGTCTGTAAGGAATTTTGGCTCTCGGTGGTCTCTGTCGCAGTAGGTACAACATAATAATAATAATTATCTTTTAAGTACTTATTTCTGATTGCGTACAAAGATTAAAGTTTTTATTTTAAAACTTTAATTTTGTACGTACTCGTATGTACGCACAATTTTTTTTTAACTTTGTTCAATTTTGTACGTACGTACGTAACTTATTAATACATTATCTGCCTTTCAATGGTCATATTTTGAAGTTCTTTTTTAGCGCAAACGACGTCATTACATTCCGGAAATGAAAATAACATCCCGTACCAAGTAATCGTATGACTGGAATAACACATACGACGTGACACATCAGCCATGAGTACATATGGTTACGCAGTGCTCTGTGAAATAATAAGGTATTTAACTAATATCTTCAGAAAGTTTTCTAAAAACTATAAAGTATTAGATAAGTACAATATTAAACGTGGCTTTGGATCTGTGCGACCAAATGTTTATTTATATTTATGGACCTAACGTCGATTTGATTTATTATAGTGGAACTAATTCCAAGAAAAAACTAATAATAAATCATGAAATAATCAGTGAACTAGAAATGTTTTGAACAAATAATGATATACAATTTTTTGTTCTATATATACTGCATAATTTTTATCAGATTATATGGTGTAGTTGAAAAATTCAATAAATAACACATAAGTAAAACACAATTGTTGTTATTTACACGGCGCTGCCGGAACGAACGTGTAGGGAAAATTCGACATAGCATTCGTATAGCAAAGCAAGCGTAGCTCTCGTAGCGAAATGGTAGCGCGCCCGTAATGTTCGTAAGTACCGGGAGGTTGGTGGTTCGAATCCACTCGAGAGCTTCATTGACATGAAAATAGAGCTATTTTCTTGTTGTATTTTATCGTTCCCATTTTCTTTTTGCAAATATTATAAAATAAATTTTATATTGCAAACAAATTTGCTGTACAAAATTTATTTGAATATTTCAAAAATTTTTTTTTATTAATTTGGATATTTATTTTTCGCCTAATTAAAATTGTGTACAATATTTGTTATTTTAACTGGAGGCTACCGTGTCGAGTGTAATTAGTCGTTTAGATTATTCCCTTTTAAATGTTACGTTATTTTATTTAAAGTAAGCAACCAGTAATTTGTTACGAAAGCACAATTAAACCCTTAAAGAAGGGACTGTTTATTAGGAAGGTTATTATATTATTTATAATTGAGATTAATTGCCACTAGCTATAGCGGTGAAGGAAAACATCGAGATGAATCCTACACGCTTTCGAGTTCTGTATAACGTCATCTCAGATTTGTATGTAAAAATACATGCTTCATACATACATAATATGTTATCATATACCTACCTAATGGGTACTAATTACAAAAAATTTCATCAATTTTTTAATTGTAACTTTAGTAATATTTTCATCGCTAGCTGTTCAGTGGATATCAAATTTGTTATACAAGTAGAAGCAGATTAAACAACAGCGAATGTGTGATAGACAGGAGTACGAACGTTTTGTAATCAACCCCTAACTTTATTTATACCGGGTGTAATCGTTAAGTGTGCATAGGCGATTATTCCGTAACTATTACAGATATCAAAAAACTTTAAACTGATATCGAAAGTACTCTACCTAATGAGCAAAATGACAATAATAACTTTTTAAAAATAAAACTAGAAATATCCATAAATTTTACTTTAAACTCTCCCACACATTTAGTATGAGATAGTAGAAAGGTTTTAGTTTCCTTACTTTAAGTGGAATAGTATCTACTCATTTTACCCTTATCATTTTATAATTATGATATTTATGAGTTTCAAGTAGATACACGTGTAGATTAATTATCTTACTACTAAATACCTTGTACCACTAATAAAATAAGGAAACTAAAACCTTTCTACTATCTCATACTAAATGTATGGGAGAGTTTAATGTAAAATTTATGGATATTTCTAGTTTTATTTTAAAAAAGTTATTATTGTCATTTTACTCATTTGGTAGAGTACTTTCGATATCAGTTTAAAGTTTTTGATATCTGTAATAGTTACGAAATAATCGCCTGTGCACACTTAACGATTACACCCGGTATATTGGAGGCTATTTCGATAACAATTTTATTATAGATAGTTCCGACTCGATAACAAAGTTATTATAGTGAAAAATAACATTTAGGTACTTATATTTTATTCCAAATCAACAAAACATTTAATAATTATGTAATAAAAATAGTCGGTAGTTGCTCTTGCTCTCAAATTTACATCTTTATATCACTCGGTTCAGTCCCATTACAATTAATCGTTAACGTTTATGCTATCGCTTAGCAGATGTAAATATCCCATTGTATCGGGGAATCACTTTGACAGACGCTGAACATCTGTGCCGGCAACCTTATTGATCGGTGGCGTGGCGCACCTTATTATCCGTTTAGTTAGACATTATACGATCTTATTTGCAATGAATGAACATTAACATAAACCGCTGTGCCGTCGGATGCGCCACTGCAGCGAGCCGCGCGCCGCTCCGGCCTCGAACATGCAAAACTGCCATTACAATACCGGTATGACGCGGCTACCAGGTCCGTTTTTGGTGTTCGCATTATCTGCCTGCTGTTCACAATATGGCCATCTGATCGTCGATTCGAATTTCTCATGTTTTTCCATGTATGTAAGTATACTTGTATGTGGGAATATTTAAGCGTGAGATAGTACTGTATCAAGGAATTACTGTTACGTCAAGAAATGTGCAAAACTTTAATAGAAGTAAATGAAGATGTTCAGTGGATTTACAAAAATATCTCCCGATCATTGTAGTACCTTCGCTATAAGACAAGGTGCTTTGTAATTTGCTAATATTCTCGTAGGACGTATAGATTTATTGCCTCGTTGGTTGTGTTGATTGCAAGCGCGACTGCCGATTGGGAGGTCCTAGATTCATATCCCGCGTCGGGCACTATTGGATTTTTCTAATTTAAATTTTCTAGTAGAGGTTCGGAGTCTGGATTCTTACCCGGTGTATAACACTAGGCTCGCCAGGTGGTGAGAGACCTTCACGTCCCTCTACAGAACAGGTGTTCTGAAGTGGGACGTAAACGTTCATTCCCGCATTTCATCAGTTTGTTCTGTAATACGTGTTGTTTTATTAAACAATGTTTTGTGTATATTCGTTTTGTTTTTCGAATCTTTTATTTCAACCCTTTTATCTCTTCACTATTTAACACGGATTTCCTGTCATGGAGGGTCATGGAGTGCCATAGGGGGCCATGGTCTGCCATGCTGGCCAAGTACAATTATGTCCTGTTAAGTAATATTGACATTATCGTAAATGTAAAACTTCGAGCCGACGGCGAAATGTTTCGCACGTTTGACGTTACACGCAGAACGTAAATTTGTAAATACCAAACAATTTCCCCCATCGATTAGTTTAGTTTCGCATGTCTACGAACGAGCGAGTCAAGGTCATGGTGCCGCACCAGGTGGTGCCATGTTCTCTTTGCTCGTTCCATGCGAACCTGTCTCTTGTCCCTTAAGAAAATCGATGCAAAATTGCATGGCAATTATCAAGCAAACAATATCAAGGGTGGTCCACATGGTGTTTCCTTTGCGCTCCGTGCGTTTTGCGTAGGTATATGTACATATTTGGGTTCCGGATTTAACAGACAAAGTTATCTTTGCGAAAGTATCTCATTTATTAACAGAATAATGAATTAAATGTCAGCATAAGTCACTTTAATGGGTACGCAATAATTTAATTGCTTTGCAAATATAAGTTCCGAGCTTAGAACGATGAATGTGTTACTCTTACTGTAATGAGTGAGTTAATGAGAACAGCCTTAGGCTTATAGGTATGCAATGCTTACATCGTACACTATTTATTATTATTATAATGTCATGCCAAGGCCCTTACAAGGTAGGCAGAGATCATCGAGTACCAAATATCTCTATACTTGAAGACTTGAAATGCTTCCGCAATAATCACTATCTCCATACATTTATGCCGCTTTCGAAGATTTCACTCCTCCAGCAGCCAGTACATCGGACTGAAGTAAAAAGTACCGGTATCAAATTATAATAAATTAATTGTAACAATGCACACACATAATGTACGGTGCCTATGTGATTATGTAGGAGTGGTACATGTATTCTTGTTTTGGAATTATTCATTAATAGGCGGTCAATTAAGCGAACACTACGTACTAGAGACCGTACTAATGGGGCACACGCCTAGATTTTATTTAGCCTGTATAGTGACTTATAGGATTTCATCACGTAAGCTTTTTGATCGTTACCATTAGAAATATACGCGCTAAAAGCTTTTGTACAGCTGAATTCTAAAGGCCCAAGGAGAAGTGGTGCCGGTTAGGGGGGTCCCCTGGGCACCAGTACCTACAATTCCGAAGGCTGGTGGAATGATGGATGTAGTAAGATTTATTGCTGTTGAAGAAATACTAATTTTAAGCTTTTGTATTATTTTTTGTAATTAAATCAAAAATATTTTATTATTAAAGAGGCTTGTACGCATATAGGTACATACGTGTACGTGTAAAAAATGTGCGAAATTCCAACCTTGGAAATAAAATCTGTAGACGAATACATAATCCTCTTTTGATGTTACGTTGATGCTTAAAAGCTGTTGATCTCACTGTTTGCATGTATTTCTTCGTGATTCCTTTGAAATTCGAAAATGTTCTAGATATTTCGTCTGACATCCATCTATCCGTAGACCTTTGGAAGTCCATTACTGAAAATAGAAATCCCTTAATTCATGCCACCTCACGAGGTCGGTCCCGTGCCTTGTAAACTCAGCTGTATCCCTTAGTCTTCGGGTCTTCAGATCACTTGGTAGAAGTTCAACCTGCGCTTGTTTGTCCGAGAGGTTACCACTAGTGGCTAGCGTTGGCTCTTACGTCTAGATTCATTAAAAATTATTGGACGTATTATGTCAAACAATTTGCGTTTATCTCATTGGTGTTTCGTATAGCTTATGATTATGTTGTAGGTACGTACATTGAACTTAACCTGTTGATTTGTTAATGCGGTCGTATTTTCTAATTGACGGCGCCTTGGACTTTTCGAATTTATCTTATTTTTCTTTTTCATATTTCAAAATACATTCTGACCAGTAATTAAGCACAAGGCGATCCGATGTTACGTTTTGATCTATTTTTGTGGATTGTCTTTGCAAATGTGCCCGTTTGCGACATTCAAGCTGTACTTACCTTGACCCATATTTTTTGAATGCGCATTATTTTTTTTTTGTTTGCTGTCAATATTTATATTACACGGGGTGCCAGCCAGCCATAGATCGAAATATGACGTGTTTATACAATTTTTTTTTCATGCGGATTTGTAAAAAAACACATTTTACATTTTAACACGATGTTACCAATACACTGACGTTTGCTGTTACATCGAATTTCGACGAAGTCCCTCCCTGACGCCTACGTCGCGCTAAAGAATACGTGGAACGTTAATTATTCTCAACACGTCAAAAGCATTAACGTTAAAATTGGAATGACGTACGTAACGTAACGTAAAGCATTAACGTTAAAATTGGAATAACGAAAAATTTTCAATAAAGTTTCGTGGCCGGTTTTAATAAATACTAAAATCTAGGACCATTCATGCTCAGTTGAAAAGTCACTATGTACATAAGGGGTGAACATTTATTTATTTGTATATGTGTGCGTCTGCAACTAGCGTATGTTTGTTTGTACTGCTGCTAAATCGTGATAACAGCGTGTACTCCGTTCATTAGTCGCATATCAGTTACCCGATTGAGACAAGTCTGACCGGTGGACAATACGTGTTGTTTTACTCGAGACACGCCACAACCGGTCACATATTTTATTGAGTTTTAAAAATATCACCCAAACCTTGCATGTTCGCAATTTCTTTATTATGCGTTTTTTCCGTATAATAATTTTGCTGCTGTACAACTTCCGTCCACTACTTACTGTTTACTACAGTAGATACTACATGTTCGGGTGTCATACAAATTTTATAATTTATCATATTATTGTTACACTTTAATCAGTCTCTTTTTCTTGTTGTCCAGGCTTTTAGTCTCCGTCTTCTCCATCTTCGATGTTATTTCCTTTTCTTACAACCATATATTTCGCGCCGGTAACGTCGACGTTTCCAAAACCGTTCCCGTGGCTGACTGAAATGATAAACCCCGTGAAAAGCATGTTCGCTCGTATTATTTGAAGACATAGTGAAAAATCGGTTCGAAAGTTTTGAACACTGAATTAAATTATTATGAAATTTAAAAAGTATTTTGGAACTCTGGAGCTGGCGAGCCTTGCGTACTGGTCACATTTCTAGGTTGTCACCATCCCGAGTGGTAGTATTTAGTAAGATGCGGTGCGGTTCTTATTCCTACTTCCCTTCGAGGGCTTCACATTTTTGTCTCGTATTTTGATTTGTCTGATATCTTCACCACAAAAGGAAGTAAACCACAAATACTTCCATGTTGATACTGTATCATAAATTTATTCCAAATATGTTTTCCGTAGCTGTGGTTATTTTTTTGAAATTTATTTCGACGACCTCGATGAAGTCACTTCCTGTGTGTGGCCAGTATTAGCGAAGGTGCCTACTATATGTGTTTGGTATTTTCTGATGTTTGACATACCTACTTATTATATTTTTAGTTTGTCCGTTTACGCTGCATTAGATAAAACATGGTTCAGATAGTCAGGAAATTTCGTTTTCTTTTTATTACACATCCAGGTCGTACACACGGAGGTGGGTTGCCGCCAGCATGTGTGAGTGTAAGACGAAAAGCAATTTTGGCAAATCGATATCGCTGCAGGTGCTCTGCGTTATACGTAAGACTGATCTCGTTGATGGAAATTCGAAAACCTTTTACATGCTACCACAATCATATAAAATTTATTTTCTTGTAGGAAAACCTTGATAGCAAAAATGTTTCCTGAGACATACCTACTTTGTCTATAAAAAGCTTTCAACAGTCAAAGCATTTCCTATCTTGACAAAATGATCTGAATGAACTGAAATATTTTTTTTGTAGGGATGTTAAAAATAGCGGAAGGTGAACATGTAATTATGTAGAAACTAATAAAATATGTATTTAACATTTTTCATCATACATAAAAATACATATAAATGTTTGATATTCACAATTACATATAATAATATATGTATATACTATTCGGTGTCGCGGTGCTCAAAACAATCTGAGTATGGTTTTATCATTGATTCTTTTGATATTCTCCGTCCATAAATCGAAACTCATGATCGAACGTCACGATTTATACTTTATCAAAGAATGTCCGAAGATGTTTAAATGAACCGGTTTTTTATCAGTGTCAATAGCGAACACCGGCTGATATATGTGCATATGTATTCAATCTACAGATACCCTCACGCGGAGGTAATCTGTACAATAATATCCGGTAGGGATTCATCACCATCAACCTGGGTCACTAGCCGTTGTGTAAGAGTATATGCTTGTCTCCGTATATAGCATTGTTACGTAAACACACATTTTGCAGTTTTCCCGATTTTTGCCTTGCGGGGCTACCCCTTGACCCGTTTTCCGCTCCACATAATGAGATAACGATTATGCGCTTCAGATGGAAGTAGCTGGCTGACCTGGTCACTGAAGGGATTTATGAAAGACACTTAAATTTCTGCAGTAGAATGAGATATATGTGTATTCTTATTATTTCTATAATTCGTTTCTTGTACGACTTTGATTAGACCCAATTAGGTTTTGACAATGGATAAAAAATGACCTCCATTGTGCGAAAATTTCGCTCGCACTCCACATTCGTCCGACGCTCGTTCCAGTTTTATTTAGTTATACATAATACACTTGTCTGTACGTACGTACGTACATCCATCTCGAATGGATTCACTCTCGCCGTGTCTCTTTTGTCTAGAGGCCAGCGCAAAATCAACTGTAATTTCCGCTCCGAATTCTCCCAACTCGAACGGACGTGTAACTGACGGGTCATTTATCTTGAATTAGAGATTTTTTTGTGCTCGCATATAACCAACTGCCCTCCTAACATTCGATCGCAAGCGACTATCGTTGTATGTGGAACGCTTTGAAATTCAAAGAAACCGAAATCCCAATTGAATGCAGGGAATGTTGTCAAAAAACAGTCCGATCGCTTTTGCTGGCGGATATCGCTCCGAGATTCTTGAGAACATTCGTACATAAGAATCTGCGCGTGCTATGTCGTTAAATTAGCTTGGAACGTTTATTTAATCGCTCGTGACTGTTAACAGAAGAGACATTCGATTATTTTAATGTGTTATAAAGATATTCCCAATGTAATAAAACAGGCAACTATTATTGTATGAAATCAATAAAAGGCCCATATAAGCAAGTATATGATTATTAAACCAGTGCCAATTACAAACAAAATAAATTGTTAATTTCACAACTACCCTCCACGGAGCAGGCGTTATAACCGTTAGTCTGTTCTTGTAGTCGAGATCTATTCGATTTTGTTTATACCAATATTAAGCTGTTCGAATTAAATAATAACAAATTGGCAAGTTATTCAAATAGAGATTAACATCCGATTAATCTTATCCAGCCGGCGACCGGTGATCAGTCACAATGATAAAACGCTATACATATAAAATATACTTGTGCGCGGTGTACACGCTGCAATTACAGGGCGGGCCTCGTGAACTGTGCCGGTCATCGGCCCCACAGCCGAATCTACGACTTTCTAATGGGATTTTAGTTTGTTACTCGGCACAGGCGCAAGATGACGTGCACGCGGACTGCAACTAACCGCTTTGTCGGCGAGATTGCGCGGATTACGCGCTAAGTTTTTTTCTAACCACTAAGATGTATGTTATATTAATAATCTACTTGTATTTCAATCGCAAGTCATTGAAGACGATATATGTAGTTTGTTGCAAATGCAAGTCCCCCTCTGTAGACTGTGTCTCTGATTCATAGGAATCATTTAACACAACGTGTGCAATTATGTTCTTGTAAAGCTAGAGATCGCAAGGGCAGACGGGCTTTCACCGTCTTGTCTCGCGATTTACATAATGCGACGCGAAATGTATATCTATGTCTTTGGGATACGGTTGCATTTCGGTTGTACCAAGTCGCTTCCCAACTTTCAGCTGTTGTCGCACACAGGAGATATTGATTTACTTCAAGTTTTAACGTGCGATCAGCTATCGACTCTACGAAGAAAATTTCAAAGTACAACACGCCTTATACTTATGGACTGTGATCGTTATTATCGAGTCGTCACGCTGGCTCCCTTAATCATAAAGACAGCAATACATATAATAATATAGTAACATTTCTTTTCATCATCATAATCAACCTATTTACCGTTCCAATATGTTGGACACGGGCACGGTCTACCCTCACAATGTTATCATAATCCTATATAAATAAATGATTTTTGACTTTGTGTCACGCTTGCCAGGTTAAGTTTGGCAGACATTATTTAGTGATAGTTATAATATTATTATTATATTTTATTACATTAAAAATTAACAAAAATAGCTCGATAACGGTCGGATCTGTCGATTATATGTTTTAAATGGTCCCTGACGTTGAGACATCTCGAGTTAATCGAGATCGGTGTTTATAAATAAAGTAATTCCATAAGTAGTTCTCCCCCTATAAGTATACGCTTGTCAGCATGACGCATGACGTCCGGCGAGAGGCCTGCTTCTGTATAATTTTTATCTGCCGTCGCTAACGGCTTGCGCATCAGAAGATTCTGTACCTGATTACACAGACATGTACGAACTTGGGTAATGAATCCATTATTTATGTATAATAAAATTCATAGTGATGACGTGACACCTCTAAATAGGGGCGTATACATTTATTATTCATATGTATATTTTTAGAAAATTAAATGCAAAAAGTCGGGGTGTTACACGAAAAGAAATTGGAGAAATTTTGTAATAACGCTAGAGACGATTAAAATTTCATTTTATCTCGTGTACACATTACAAGTAAAAGTAATTACTAATGAGTTCTCTAATCTAATATTAGTTTTATATAAGGTCTTGAGTAATTATGTTTTTATTATTAATATAGAACATGACACGTGCGTTTCAAATGGCTTACATAATGTTTTGTAATGAGCGAAGAACGCACGCACTCCAAAATGGTGTCTTGATTGTATGGCGTCGAAGAATCGCTTCGTTAACGGTGGCTTATATATCATACGGCTTTGACAGCTCCGGATAGAACTCATCCGGCGCCTCCGATGCCGTATCGCTTGGACGTTCGACGTATTTGTGTTTTATCGCGATGCTTAAAATAGTCATTATCTCGTCCAAGCTGAGGTCAGCGTGGGCGCTGCGCTGGTCCGTCGTACGCCCGATCATTAACAACTCCCGTTAAAACCCTTCCATTTCTGCGTAGTAATTTTTATTCCTTACTCGACTTTTATCTGTATTCACTCTGCTTGTCATACGATCTGAATGGATTGAAAATTTTGTAATTGGCTCATTTAATACGTAGCGCGATAGAATTAGTACATTTATTGTCCCATTATCACAGTGGTTAGTGAACTAAGTGTTGTGGGTTAGAATCCCACCTACGATAAATTATTATGTGATAAGTTTGGTCTGAGTGTAAAAAACAAATAAGAGAGTGTGTGTGTGTGTGTGTGTGTGTGTATATATA
>DWDV01001503.1:0-13118 GCA_018245615.1 Mimoniades ocyalus | reverse complement strand
CGTTATTCTACTTGCTGTCGAGGGAGATAAAAACTAATCTAGTTTGATCAAACAGTTCAGATCATACTGGCTAATGGGGCTATTTAAGACACTACAATTATTAAAGAAATAATGTTCTAAAAAAAATTCAAACACTGTATAATTTGAATGTTAAAAGCCATATAGGTACAACAATACAATACAATACAACAGGTACAGGTACAACAGGTACAATAATATTATTGAGTTTTTTACGTACCGATGCAACCCTGCGATGTATTACGCAACACTGTTACGGCAACATTGGAAAACGGTATGTCTATGTACTAGCTTGATCTATGGTAATAATACACAATCATAGATAGTACCTACATTACATTTTAACAGGTAGTTGGTTGGTACGTTGATAGTACATAAGTGCATACGCTACGCCTGAACAATAAATTGATCGTAAAGTTACTTTTACACTGTATAAAAATTCGTGAGAGTTTGCAACAGCGATTCTATAAGAAAATATCAAGCCAGTGATCTAACTACAGGGAATTGTGATTGTAAAATAATGTAAGTTTGTTGTGAAAATCTTACTTATTGTTATAAAAGTTAAGTAAAGTTAAATCTAACAATTAAATATTAGTGTTTATCAATTTTGACATCGATACTTGATTCTATTGCATTATTATTACTAGCATAATTTAAATTTTGTTACAAAACGAACTTTTTGTTAGTTATTCGCCGAATTGAATACACCCGTCTTTGAATAATAAGATTTTAGAACGTCTATGACAATTTGAATGTTGATGAGGTAAAATTCGTTGTCTCGCCATCGTAGAGTATGATTTGGCGCGATTTCTGCATATTTTTTCTTGTTTCTTGAATGATGTTCTTACCGGCCAGTGTATTAGAATATGAAATTTTAATGTTTTTTTCTTATAATTGCGTTTACTTTCGCAGGATGCTGGTTATATTGTCTAACACAAGATCGCTTTATGAATATTCATAAAACGAATAACAGTAAATAAACTTCAAGACCCGGGAGCTGGTAAGAAATAATTCTATATAATATATATTTTTTAACGATATGTATATGAGCTCATCTAAGACAGGTATAGCTACAGATATTATTCCTGATAAGTTGAAAATCAGTTTGCCATTGTATCAAAAGGAATAAGGTAATGAAAAAAAAAACAAAGCAGTTGACACATAAATTCTTAATATGATCATGTATAAAATATTGTTTTGTTATTTTGCAAGATAAATAAAATATTAAGTTTTATATTTAGAGTATTGATAGCCACCTCCTTAGGAGAACAAAGTTGTAAATTTCATCAAGACAGACATTTATTCTATTACTAGTCATTAATGTGTTCCGGCTTAGGGGTACCTTTGCATGTACTCAAAGTACAAGTAGGGAATTCTAGTGGAAACTTATAAATGTGCAGTATATTATACTTGTTAAAGTTAACTATAAATGTTTACAGAGATGCCTCGCAATTGTGATGAAGACTCAGGTCGTAGCTCATGTTCAGCGACCTCTATCACCTTCAGTCCTGTTATGGATCATCATCAATTTGAGCCTGCCGAAAAGAAGGATAAAATGAATGGAGAAGGGACATTATCTCACTTAAGTCTCAAAGTCAGTACAAAACCAAGAAGTTACATGAATCTTATAAGGTCACCAGATGAAGCTGATCCATTCCCAAGTTACCGACAACCGAGGCATCATAGAAATGCTATATTTAACCTCTTTGATACACCGAGGAAAGGAGGCTTAAGTACGGCCCATTCCACTCTTGACATAGCTTGTAGTACTGAAATTGAACATTCCAAAATCCAAAACAATGCATTCTCTATGTCAGCTATCAATATACATGATAATATTATAACAAAACCCAAGCAAGCACCATTAAGTACAAACTTCAAAAGAACAAAACCTGTTCAAAGAGCAGCTTCACGACTTTACAAGGCTGATACAGGGAATAAAGGGAAAGATGGCTGCACTGGGCCAGAGTTTATTGTTAGAGTATCACAGCCTGTAAAACACTTGGATCTGACTGTATCAGCCATCTGTGATAAAAGGGTCATCACTGTTGTGCTTCTCAATGGTCAAAGAATAGAAGCACTCTGTGATCCAAACATAGTCACAGCTGGTCAACTGTTTGATGCTGTAGTGGTCAGTGAGAAATATGAGCATAATTTTATGTTGGGAATTGCAGTTCTTATTGGTGGGGACTTCATATTTTTACCAGATGACTATAAAATCAAAAAGATAGCTCCAGATTCTTGGCACAAAAGTTCAAATAAGAAAAGTAAGACTACAGAGGAAGACAATTCACTTGCTGTGTTTTTAAGAATTAAATTCTTCCTTCCTAAAAACATCGCTAGTAATATTCAAGGCGGTGATTGGAGGTATCGCGTGTATTTACAGCTGAGGAGAGCTACATTAGAGGGGCTAATGACTTCCACAATTCAGAATCTCATACTCCTTGCCGGTTATGCATTACACATTGAATTTGGAGAATTTTCATATAGGGAACATGGTAGTGCTGATTATTTTTTACTAGAACATTATTTGCCAGAATACATAATAACTAATGACATGGCAGATGTTAAATTAAGAATGAAAAGAGCCCATGAATCTAGACGCGGTCTGGACAGAAGTAAAGCCATACTAAACTATATTACACTAGCACAGACATTCAGAGATTATGGTGCTCACTTTTACTCTGCCATTTGGGCCACAAGGGATGGATTCTGTCGAGATGTCTGGCTGTCTATTGGGCCAAGAGGTGTAACATTGTATTCCAGGACTAATCCCATTACAGATACATCAGGTACAAATACAAATCGTATAGTGTTACAGAGCTTGCCCTGGCATCATATACATACATTTTACTATAATAAAAAAAGCTTGTATATAATGCCCAATACACATTCTGGCCTATCAAAAATTGGAATAAAGTACAAACTAAAAATGACAAGCAACAAAAGTTACTTCACTTTTTGGCTAGCTTCTTTGCATCACCGATTGTATTTAAAATTGTATGCAAAGGATGACTTCATAAGCTATTTATCAGAAGAACTAGGTTACCCTTCAAATGTGAATAGCAGTCCAAAAAAGATAGATTGTAGTAATTATCAGGATAGTTATAATTTGGCTGTAAGAAATCCTATAAAAATTCGACGACCAGCCAGAAGGAGATTCAGAGTAGATATATTTGGAGACAAAAAAATAGATAAAGAGAACAAAAAACCTGATACTGAACAATTACTTCGTCAAATACTTTTACCTCAACATTGTGATGAAAGTCTTTTAAATACTTCAAATTTGCAAGGCAGTTCTTCTAATGAAGGTTTATCTTCTTCAGAGAGTAGCTTGCCTAGGAGGCATGGGGTGAAAATGGGCACAAGGGTGTTTAATGGTACAAAAACTGTGTTAAATAGTAAACAAACCAGGTCACCTGTTAAGATGTTGGGTGATTACATGAGGTCAGATGGAGAATTTGGAGTCAATCAAAGTGATTCTGATGATTTAAGTTCGGAGAAAAGGCAGCATTGCACAGTGAATAGTATGAAGTTGTTGCCTGAGCGGTCTTATAGCCAGAACATGACGCAGGCGCCAACTGCTTACGTTTTAGAATCTCCTAAAGTATATTCTGACGTTTTTAATTTTCGGGAGGCCACAAACGAATCTTGCTTGAATACATCCATATTTGAAAGATTAGATAACATGGAATGTGTTCAGGGTGAGAGGGTGTTCGTTACCGCCGTTCTTGAAAGGGATCAAATGAATGCATTAGGATTACAAGTTGCAGAAGGATCTGATGGAAATGTATATGTGAAATCAATTACACCCACAAGTCCAGCTGATTTATGTGGGAAATTACTACCTGGTGATCAAATTATATCAGTGAATGGACAGACATTATTAAATTTAAAATACGATAAAGCTTTAAACATGTTGCAGTCAGCTCCACGTAAAGTGGAGCTGATAGTTTTGCAGAATGTAAATAAAAATATATTGGATAATTATTGCAATAATGCAGAATGCAATAACGAGTGTGACGAAAAGTTAAGACGAAGCATAGCCAGTGCTTTAGACCTCGAGGTAACAGACGACGAGCTGCTGAATGAGGAAGCTCTAAAAACTATTTACGCTTTAATAAAATTGACTAAAGAAAAAGTGATCAGTCGAATGAAAGATAAATCTAGTAAGCAATGTACTCCTGACAAGATAGGCTTGCAGAAAAGTTATTCTGAAAACAGATTAAACAAAGCGTGCGAGGAATCAGTTGAAGAAAATTTTTCGTTTCAAGAGAATACGCCACAAAAGAGGAACGCACAAAAATTTAATACGTGGAGAGGGCAAATAGCAAATAGGCCAAAGCGTCGACCTTTAAGTTTGAGCATTCCATCTGACGTTCATTTACCTGAAAACTATTTGAATGACGATTCAAACGAACTGTTAATGAAAAGAAGTTCCTTAAAATCTATCCAGTCGTCTCTGAATAGTTTGGATAATTCGAAAGGCAAGATAGTGGCTGTTCCTCGTAACTTTGGCCTGAGCAGGCGGTGGCTAGGACCAGTCCGGTACCCGGTGACGCCTTGTAAGAATAGCAATAATATAAATACCGACAGTGCAATTGTTGAGGGCAATGTTGTTCGAAGACATTTCATCTACGGTGCTGGTGATTCAGATGAAGATCAAATATTTATATGAATATTATATACCTATAACAACAGTATACAGATTCTCCTTTAAGTTTTGTTATGACAAATGATAAATATAATATTATTTTAAAAAGCTAAGCTGATTTTACTCTTTTATTACTATTTATAACTAAATGTGTATGCGATTTCTTCAGCTTATATATGAAATATAATATATGAATATATGAAAATTTAAAGAAATTCTGCCCGATAACTCTTCACGTTAAAATAGTTCTACGGATTTTGTTAATATTTAGATGGAAATGCATGAGCCATGTAAATAACACATCACATGTTCAGCCAGTCCAACTCCACTGCTGAACAAAGGCCTCTCTTGTAGGGTTTTTGCCCATAATGCCTCCAGTGGGCATAAGACTTGATGATTGCAAAGCACGTCATCTTACACCGCCTAAGCTGTCGTCCATAGCCTATGGGTCATAAGGCTAGAGTATTTAACCGTGCCTAGGCAGGTCGCGCCATGATCCCATCAGCCACTGTAGTGCTCAACTTAGTCTCTTCTTACGACATACTGGCATGGGGTCAGGGAAGTACGTTTTCTTCGCCCTGACACAGAAATCAATGAAAATAATAATACCAGTTACTTAAAATCATTATTTGTAGTTTATTACCAGAAGTTCGAATAAGGAATGATAGTTTGTAAAGAAATTATGTAAATTTTCGCGTGAAGTACTTTAGTTCTTATAAATGTCAATTAGTACTTACAATATACGTACGATTATACGTAACATCTCGCCTGTAATTCCATATGAGGTAGACAGAGGAGTATAGTACAATCCTACGTTTCATCAGTTACGTTTACGCCCCACCATGAATTAAATGCCATGGCACTGGGCACCTATTCAGACTCAGAGCCACTGCCACGTACTATATACGTTTTAATTAAGTAGATATAATTTGCGTTCAGATCTTTGAAGCATCGTGTTGATGACATATGCTGTTCATGAAGGTGAACATCACATAAAATCAAACTTCATAAAAAAGGTGCTTTGCAAAGTAGGTACTGATAGAAGTTAATTTCAAATGTATCAATAATTATACAAGTAAAGTGCGTGTTTTCTATCAAAATATCAATGTTGCGTCCTCCCCTTGTATCATACTCAATGCTTTGAGATAAGCACTTCCATTTGTAACTATGAAATCGCGTTATCGGTAATTTAGTTTAAATCATAAAAACTCGCACTTTGAAACTCATCCAAACGGCATAAACGACTTACATAACACATCTTACGCAAACGAGGTAAAGATTTCCTTAGCTCGCCACCAGCAATTATCAATTACAATTAATTTCGAAAATTAACACTTCATTATAAAGTTACCTTATATAATACAAAATCATTAGAAAGAGATACTTTATTAAGAAAACGTTTCAAAACTTTACAATTAAATTCGTATTAATTACGCAAATCTTTTGAAGTGGCAACGCAAAAATTTTACTTTGTCATACCTACTCTACTGCCTATATATACATTAGGTACCTATTTCATGTAGGGTCATTGTACTACAGATGTGACGCAGGCTTACTAACAATAAATGCCCTACACTTTCACTATCATTGGTTATGAAAATAACACAGCATAAAGTAGTAACAGATATGTTATGCCTTGTTTCGGAATTATTTTGCGTTTAATAAGAAATAACAATGACATGTTACAGCTATTTATGCATCATTAAGCTCAGTATTAAGATAAAAGTTGTTAAATTCAATTCAAGACTTCTGAATTTGTTAAGGTACAATATTTTTTAGTACCTGCATATAATAAAGAATAATCAAAGTGTGTATTTATATAGCGTATATTTTTCATTAATAGTAATTTATGCTAATTTAAATGAAAAGCCAAGTTGGAAAAACATTATTTATTATATTATTAAAAATAAAATTTTTGCTTTTAAGCAAAAATTAAAACTAAATAATTATAAGACAACCGTCTCTACTTTGCTAACACAATCAGACTCAAAAATAAAAAATAAAAATCATTCACTGCACTTTTGTAACATCATTCATCTTAACTTTGCAATACCCTACAACAGGTGATGTAACTACCAAGTCTTTATACTATAAATGCATTTTAAGTCCATTTTCTTACATCATGCCCCCCATACCTCCCATGCCGCCCATACCTCCCATACCGGCCATGGGGTTTGGTTCTTTTTCTTGTGGAATTTCACAGATAACAGCCTCTGCTGTTGTCAATAGTGATGCAACTCCACTGGCATCAGTCAATGCTGTTCTCACAACTTTAGTGGGATCAATTATTCCCTTTTCTATCATATTTACATATTCATTGTTAAGTGCATCATACCCAAACTCAGGGCCGAGGTCCTCTACTTTGGCAACTACTACTGATCCATCTATTCCAGCATTGCGAGCAATAGTCATGCAGGGCATCTTCAAAGCTTTCTTAATGATTTCAACACCAGTAGCCTGATCTGAGTTGGAAGTTTTCAATTGTTCAAGAGTTGGGATACATCTGAGGAGAGCTGCGCCGCCTCCAGGGACAATACCTTCCTCAACAGCTGCACGAGTTGCATTCAAGGCATCATTTACTCTATCTTTTTTTTCATTAACTTCAACTTCACTGGAGCCACCAACATGAAGTACTGCCACACCAGAAGCGAGCCTAGCGAGACGCTCCTGCAGTTTTTCCTTCTCATATTCTGAGTTTGTGTCTTGTATCTGATCACGTATTTGCTCTGCTCTCCTGTCAATATCAGCCTTCTTGCCCTTGCCCTTCAGGAACAATGTATCATCCTTTGTGATAATCACTTCTCCGACCTGTCCAAAATCTGATGCTTGGACATCCTCCAGTTTAATGAGATTGGCATCATCACCAAACACCACTCCTCCTGTAGCTATGGCCATGTCACTCAAAGTGGATTTACGGTTGTCACCAAATCCAGGTGCTTTGACTGCAGCAACTTGTAGGCCAATCTTAAGCCTGTTAACGACCAAGGTTGACAGAGCTTCACCATCGACATCCTCTGCCACAATGACTAAAGCTTTTCTTTGCTGGTTGGCCAGCTCCAGTGCAGGAATAATAGTTTGTACATTGCTAATTTTTTTCTCTGAGAACAGGACTAATGCGTCCTGGAATTCAACTTTGGCACCTTTGGATGAGTTGATGAAATATGGTGAAATATAGCCCCTGTCAAATTTCATACCTTCAATGATTTCGAGTTCGTCGGTCAAGGTCTTGCCGTCCTTTACTGTGATTACGCCATCACGGCCCACCTTCTTCATGGCGTCGGCAATGAGTTTCCCGATGGCGGTGTCACCATTGGCGGAGATTGTCGCTACCTGCGCGATCTCTTCCGGCGTGGTCACTGGCTTCGACATGTTCTTTAATTTGTCTTTCACCGCATCTACAGCCATCATGACTCCGCGTCGGATCTCAATAGGGTTGGCGCCTTTGGAAATCTTTTCGAAACCCTCCTTAGCGATTGCTCTGGCGAGTACTGTAGCTGTGGTGGTGCCATCACCGGCTTCTTCGTTAGTGTTATTTGCTACGTTCTGCACAAGCTTAGCACCGATGTTCTGAAATTTGTCCTTCAGTTCAACTCCCTTGGCGACCGTAACGCCGTCTTTGGTGATTTTTGGCGAGCCCCAGGACTGTTCTAATATTACGTTCCTACCTTTGGGTCCCATCGTGACTGCGACGGCATCGGCGAGTACATCGACGCCCTGGAGCATCAGAGCTCTTACATCAGCACCGAATCTCACATCTTTCGCATAAAATCTTGCAAATTGTCGAGATTTGCTTAATGAGATGGTTTGACGAACAACGCGAGGCAATCGTAACATTCTGTAATTTATTCGAATGATGGCGTTGGTTAATTACTGACTGTTCAGTGAGCGTCCACTTCTCGAAGATTCTCGTCTGGAAATGCAAAACGTGATTTCTGCGCCGGTTATAGGTTATATCAAGAAGACCACAGAGTACGTATAATACCAAAATTACAAACATTAAATACTTTCAATTGATATTTAATAAAATAAAATCAAGGACATGTATTTATATGGCTAAGTTATTAAAAATTAAAGTCGGTCATTTTCATTTCAAATTCCATGCAAAGTATTTTGCGAATACAAAAAACTACGCTTATACATATATAGTATAGAGTTAGACACTATTAAGTGAAATGTAAATGCGAATTTTCCATGCATAGATCTCCCTAATTTGAATGTGATTAATTCAATGTGTATTAGGAAAATTATTTAGTTATTTAAATTAAATTTGATTTTTAATATTTGTGAAATGGATTGCATTTTTCTTCGATTGATATATCATAATATCAAATAATTGAGGTTAGTTTAGGCATACGTAGCCTCTTGCTTGTTTCTAAAGCAATTTAATTAAATTTGGGCTGGCTGTAAATTTATCTTTGTACACATTAAAAATAATGTATTCTTTGACCAAAAAATTTCAAATTTCTAAGACACAATGTAAATGTATTGTTACGTGACAGTTGAAAGACATATCAGTAACGACATTGACACTTGGATAGGAAAGTAAAAATTGGTACCTAAAGTACCTATTCTTCGTTGGGTTAGGAGAGTGTGAGCACGTTTTTCTTCATAATAAAAACATGCGGTGATACATATTAATCGAGTGTGTTAGTTCAATTCTTTATTTGAAACTTGTCGTTTAGACCAAGTGAAAAATTATTTTAATATTAATTTATCAACTGTACGTAATAATTACATAATGAATATACCATCGTAAGTAGTTTTTTGCTTATTATAGCTTCCTTTTCGTGCGACATTTTAATTTGCATGACCGGGTTACCGAATTAACTTTGTTGAAGTTTCTGATTTAAATATAAATATAGGAAGATATGTCTTTGATAATTAGTTTCATATTGAGTTCACTTTTACCTAGAAATTAAAATATGTACATATCATATGCCAGAATGTAAATCATTCTGAGATTCTCTTATATTATTTAACTTAACATTCGTATTATTTATTTTGCCTGCTTTATATGCGCTTTGATCAGTTGTACAAACAAATATACTTTAATAAACATGTAAAATTATTCTTCTATAGATAAATTTATTATTTTCTTCATTAACTTGAAATTATTGAACTATTATCAACGTTTTCGCCTCGCTTTTATCGATTTACATGTACTGTAGCCAATTAAGATTATTTACTAATTTAAAAAATGATAGTGACCTCACACCATACAATATACATAATATGAGATGTGAACAAACTAAATTTATCATCTATTTGGCATGTGAATCATGCCAAAAAATTTCAAACATGTTGTAAATTTTTTTGCCTCCATTATTGGCAAGATGTTTGTGACGAGCATATTTAAAATATAGTATATGGAATAAAATTTAAGTTATTTTTTAAATTAATATATCATAAATCACAAGCCACCAGTATGTATGACAGTGTACTACCAGAGAGAAATTGTACAATCAGAGAGAATTGGTGCACTAAATATCTATTTTATAGACCTCACCTGCTCCAATATATCTTGAAGAATAGTACTTTAGACTAGCCCATGGCCACACTTAGGCTGGTCCTGTGTGCTGTCTTTGAAATTTGAATATAGGTGGTACAGTAACTGATTCACTGGAGACTTTTGCTACCTCCTTATAATTCTCTTAATATTTTCCTTTGTCAATTCTTACATGTGATATGATTATCATATTTTAAAATTGAGCACATGGAACACATGAGAATTGAGCACATTGTGCATGGAACTTTTTAGAATTGAATACTTTATTGTATACACTGTATGTATTAATGTATTCAATACAGTCCCGTAAATCCATTAAATTAAGTTTTATGATATATGAATTAATAATATATTGACAAAGGTGCTAAATTATGAAATACAGTTCTCTATTGATACTCCAATAAAATTATTTTAATATTTTTAGGTGTATCTGTGATAAAGAAGGCTTGCTTGTTGGCATTGGGAATCCGCTGTTGGATATTTCGGCTGTAGTGGATGATAATCTTTTGAAGAAGTATGATTTGCACCCAGATGATGCTATAATGGCTGACCCTAAACATATGCCATTGTACAGAGAGCTTATGGATAAGTAAGTGTCTTAACATTTACGAAAGAAATTATATGTTAGTCTATGTTTGATTACAGATCACAACTTTTGTAATCACAAGGGTTACAAGTACTTAGAAATTTTGGCTAATCTTCTATTGCTTTTGAAAAACATGTGTGACAATTGGTTGTACTTCATTAGTTGTATATTTTTTAGCGTTTTAATCCATTTTCTTGTCTTTACATTACTTTCCATTAATTAATCAGGTTACATAACTTCCTCGTTGGTAGAATGCTTGTGAGTGTGACTGCTAATTGAGAAGTCCTGGGTTCAAATTCCATTTCGGGCACCATTCGATTTTTCTAACTTAGAATTACTAGAAATTTCTCAGAGTTTGGCTTTGTGTCCACTGTATGGCTAAAGGTTATCACCTACTCCATGGCGTGATGTAAACATAACTGGTAAAATGTGGGAGAGTACAACACTCCTCTGTCTTCCTTGTTTTCCATGAATGAGTATTCGTTAGCTTTCAGTGGCAGAGAGATATGGCCCTTAGTTATTGTCTAATCAGTAGATATCATGATCAGTAAGATGTAATGTTGTAAGTATAATATGTATACAATGTCTTGTTTGTTCACTCTGTTTGTTACTTTAGTTACTTATATGTTGATATATCTGTATTGTATAAGTGTATATGCTAGGTATGTTGTTAAAGCCTCTTTTTATACAAAATTCACTGTATAATTGTATGTACATATAAAAATACAGTAGGTTTATAAAAATATAGTTGTATAATCATACTTGTAGGTATAATTAATGTGTAGTTAATTTACAATTATGTTCATAAACGAAACGTTCACCATTGTTTCATTATATTTTTCCTTAGATAAGGTAATAGCTTTCTTTTTTGGAACGAATTGTTAATAAGCATAATGATAACAAAATAACAGCCATTAAAATGTGCAGTTGCTTGTAACTTAACATAGTACCACACCTGTATTTCCTAAAGGGGCAGGCAGAGGAGTGTGGGTGCTCCATATTTAACAGTTACGTTATACATCCCATGGAACAGGGGGTGACCCTATGGCCTTACACCAGGCACAAATCTGGACTCTGAGCTATTGCAAATAAATTTTAATATTTAATTAAATTACATGTTATCATCTGTATTTACTTGATTATGCTATGTTAAATAAGGTATTGGTTGATGGATGATCTTACTTACTATGCATGCTATGTGGCCACAGTAGCTGAGTGACATAAACAAGTAATATTTTTTTTTGTATTCATTAAGGATATTGCCATTTTTTAAATTGTAGGTATGTAATGAGCCACACAATGTTGGTGTACAATATTTATCACTTATTACTGTATTATGAAAGAAAGTAAAACGAAGTTCACCCAGTCTTAGGCAGTAATGTGAGACAATCATAAAGTAACCAAATTTTTAAAAAAAATACAGTTCAAGTCTAATTTGGTTATTATATACCTTGTTGGGATTTATTGTTGACTATGATGGTAAAACGTATGAAATATATATCTATATGTATATATTTATTTTTATGGTCATATCAGGGCACTAAAGAACTCTTAAATACATATTTTTCCTTTATCTAATACTGGGTCAGAACATGACCTGCACTGAGAAGAACTGACAAGGATCACATAGGCCTTGACTTTTCATTTTGTTATCTACTTATATTGTGTGCTTAAGCATTGCTTACATACATACATGCATATACATGTTTGTATTCATGTATATGTTTTTTTCTGCTTGGTATATCAGACTTGGATATTTCCATACAGACTAAAAACCTACTTGTCTTCTGCCGCTGATTCCCACGCCGAATCGCCGCTAGGCATTACCTCACATATATGTATATGTATGCAGTGGCGTAGTGTGCGGGGGGGGGAGCCACTTTTTAGGGGCCGGCAAAAGGATTTTTCAGGGGCCGGCAAAATGTCACAATAAATAATAAAATACCTGTTTTAACAATATATCAAAGTAGTTGACCTTTTTTTTTGTTGACATGATTGTAATACTGCAAAACATATACATATAAACTTGTAAGGGGGCGGCAAAATTTTCTTCCGCCACGGACGGCTCCCATCTACACTATGCCACTGTATGTATGCATGTATATGGGTGTATATATGTGTGTATGTGTGGATGTACTTATGTGTATGTAGTTCTTGCTAGGTGGAACTTTGTAATATTGTGGCTGCCTATTTCCATGTAATTACTTGTTTAAATTTTAATTTTTCAGTTACAAAACAGAGTTCATAGCTGGCGGCAGTGTGCAGAACTCACTAAGGGTGGCTCAATGGATTTTGAAAAAGCCTAAAATGTGTGTCTACTTTGGCTGTGTAGGAAATGATGACTATGCTAAAAT
>DWDV01001502.1:0-13122 GCA_018245615.1 Mimoniades ocyalus | reverse complement strand
AAAAATTAGAATATTATACATATATTAAACAATTGGAAATATATGATTTCTCTATCTTTTTCTTCGTCGAGTCGACAGCTGATCGTGAGTGATCAGCCATCGCGGTGAAAGGATTAGTCGCTATGTAATGTCTAGGGTGCGCCGAGCAGTATATTTATGTTCGTACTTAATCAGACATACTCGCCGCTCAGGGAGGCTCCTTTCATGCACCCCTCTCAACAAATAAAGAAGTATAAATGTATTAGAGACGCTTATGTTCTTGCTAATGTCATTTGACTATATGCACAGATGTTTAGTTAAATAGTGTTGACACAAACAGAAACGATGTTAAAATTAAACATAAAAAATGACATCAATGATTGAAATGAATAAATTTTTGCTTTATTTCGCTTTACTAAAAGTACCAAGTTCTTATTGAGGTTACATTCCATTAAAAATTGTTTAAAACTACCCTGCAACACAATGGGCGGTAAATGGCTGAGATGGTATACAAGCTTAAGCATATTATATAAATGTGGAAATCTTATAAACCAGAACTTTATTCCTTACACCTCTAACTCCTGTATCAGTCGCTTCACAAAGTTCTGTGCTCGTGCCAGAGGTCATACAACGTAACTATCAGACACAGGATGCAAATGATGTAACCATTTCTTTTCGAACTGAGGCAACGTTCCAAACACAATTCCAAAAAAATTATAATTAAGGAGAATGGAGGAAAAAACTAAAATTTTCTACACGGCCAGTTACTTATGGCGCGCGTCCGATGCCAAAAGTTGATGGTATGTTTATTGCAAGTACAGTGTTTATAAGCGCATTTAAATATTAACTAAGGCATAAAGTCTGATTTGTTTATTTCTTGTTCAAGTACAGATCGTTGCTTGATTTGCAATACTACCTAATAAAAGAAAACCGTAAGGTTTAGTCTATTCAAGTATTCACCACATTTTATATAATGTTTCGTGATAATCGTGCGAAGTAAGGAATAAGTTACATAAATTAAAATTATTAAAAAAGCGACAAAAAGGGCAGTTGCAATAATAATCCGCTGATTCATACTAACGCAATATGTAAGTGCATGCTCTGGAATTCCCACAGCTGCATCAGAGATTTTTTGCTAGAAGACTGTCGTTAAATACCAGTAGATGTAGTTAACCAAATTGCAAGTGTAAAAATAATATCTATTAATTAATTTGGATGTGTAGTGTGTGTGTAGGTAGTGAATCAGTTTCCAAAGACTACATATTCCTTTTTGCCTCACATGATATGGCATGACATGGATGACATGACATGGATGGCTTTAAGGCATCTCTTGCTTGTGATTTTAATACAATACATCCATTAAAAAGTTTAGCCAAAGTGATGATATACGAGTTCTATGCATATTTTATATTCTAAGTGCATTTCGATTATATTCGTAGTTGAGTACATTCCTTTCAATATTATTTGAAATACTACGGGGAGTGATCCATTTTTTTGCAGATTACCTACCTTTCCGACTTCAATCTCTGCTTTATTCAAAGCGCATTTATTAAAGTATCGGTGTCGTTCTCATTCGATCGTAAATGTCGACCGTTGTTTCAAAAACATGTACGAGTATATATAATACATTTTTGTTAATTTAATACAAATAAGCATAGCAATATCAGTTAATTTAATACAAATAAGCATTATCAATTCTACCTATCTTTAAGTATACAGTTGTCTCTACGTTAAGGAATTATTGAGTTAGTATTGTTCACATACTCGTACTCATGTAGCTGCTGACCTTGTTGTCTTTGACGCGCGCGGTTTTACTGTTATCATGCGGTCATCATTGTGTTGGTAACAACCGAACATGCATTACCATAAAATTTTTCAATTGGTTATTTTATTATCATGGCGTCTCGTCATGCCCCATGCAGTTCCTTAGGTGCGAAGTAGACAGAAACCACAGCGTATCAAAAATCCCTGTTCTTACAGACCTGTCGCGCTTCTTCTACATTCACTCACATAATCTGTGATCATGTATCAAAGAATGAATGAATCAAATAAAAAATTAATCCTAGATACATCAGTTTATTCGATTCAATGACAAGTGAAAAATGTCACCAAGATTCTATTTGAAATCGAGAACTGTGGCGTGAAAAGAAACAGAAACAGACAATCTGTGACACTAACAGATTACGGAAATGGTTGGTCGTGTTTGTCAAAAGGGTTGTATATGTTTCAACTGCCGTCCGTATCCGGGACGCTGGCTGTCGATAGCTAATAAACGTAATCGTAAATACGGCGCCGGCAGATGATTATCGCGAGAGATTGCGGAAATGTCCGCAAGGATCGTTAGGAAGCTAATAATAAAATAACTGCCTGCTGCTTTCTTCAATCTGTTCTCATTCCTGGGCATGTTACTGTATTAGCTAATCGAGATTATACTTCATCGCGCAGCTTTAGTGTGGATTCATTGATAACGGAGGCTGACTGGCATGCCTTTTAGATTGTGTCTTATCGTACTTGTCCAGTACGATATAATTATGAAGATGATTCGGATTGTATAAATGTAGGTTTTTACACCTAATTTTAATTATTAAAAAAAAAATAGAAAACCTGTCGTTACAAACCTTAGATGAAACCGAATACAAAAGCAAAACGCGAGCACACACACAAACCGTTTTGCGAACAATAAAAACATCAGAAAACTAGTAGAAATTGGCACCAACTCTAGAGGTGGTCTTTTGACTGGTATCATTTTTTAAAATTTAATGTCATAAATTTTATCTTTCAAATAATTTCCGTGATGACAAAATAAAATTTTTCTCTTTTCAGTCATAATGACAGCCAATTCACATTAGATCATTACTTTCACCTCACTATGTATACACATGGTTAAATTATTTGTTTTACTTCGATATATCTCTTTGGAATCATCGGATTACTTTCGGTCCTAACCTAAACCTTCTTCATAAGTTCACACCGATCGTGACATGTGATAATATTGGATATTTTTAAATAAAGTTTAATGCTAATCTCTTACATCTTTTTAAAATAGAAAGTAATACCTTTTAATAGATGAGCATTGATGACGTAGGTGATTGAAATAGAGAAAGCGATAGTAATTTTTCAAATCTGTAGCCCGTAAGAATCCATAATTTTTATCTTCTGTTATGGAATATATGCTTATGTATAGCTAATAAAGAGCTAATTTCAGTTTAAAAGAAGAGCATAAAACGCTCAATAAAATCTTAAACAAACATTGGGACGAAACTTGAGCACAATTTGAGTCTGTGTTGCGTTTACATGTTTAATATATTTTGGTAAGAAATAAAATCGCAAATAGTTTCCAGTATTTATTTTCATATCTTTCGTGGTAATTTCCATCTTGCCGCATACCTTCGTCCACAAGATATTCCATAACACTTTGGCACGATATTTGGCGATTACAATTTCAACAATACAATACAGTATCACGCCTTCAGCAATACAATTGTAGGTAAATTAAACTATATCCAATGCATCAAGAACTTTCTCGAACGAAATAAATGTAAACAATTCCATGACCACGTTTCTACAAGGCAATCTTTTTCATATCACCCTTCTTTTCATTGTAGTCAATTCAGATCGACTTAATTTTTCGAGATTTAATTCAAGCTTTTTCACACCGTAACAATTATTCAAACCATAACTATTTACAAATAGACACTTACTTAACTTTAAAAGTTGTATAAATACGAATGGCAGTGTGTTTTAATTAATTAACGACTCCTTTGGCTGCGCCCTCACATACACACGCATCTCACGGTGCTGTGGTCACACAACTGATTGTTTACATTTATTTTATCACTTTAGCAAGTGTCTAGTAGTAACGCTTGGTGCTTACATGAAATTTATTAACAATTAACTCTACAAACGACCTTGCAACATAAAAGTATTAAGGTTTCAGAAATTTTAGCTTTCCTTGTTGTAATAAATTTTATATGTCACAATACAATTGAATCTTAAATTAAATTGTAATCTGCAAGTTCGCTTGCACAATTATTGAAAATATTATCTTGATTTATGCTAAGACTCTTGTTACTTAATTGAGAAATTATTAGTTTTTGATAACAATGTTGAACAATTTATCTATAATCTTCTTACTAATAATATCTTTCCATTCTGTAAAGAACTGCGATTGCTTTATTAAATTTAATGTAATAATTGGATACAAGAGTCCTAGCAAGGTGATGTCTACCTAATATTGCCATTCCACTTCCACGAGTCAGCTAAAATTATTTCAGATCAATGATGACTTCGCGGTTCTAATTGTTACTCACATTGTTACAGACAGATAATCTTTTCACATTTACAATAATATCTACTATAAAAACAACAGTTTCTTCACCGATTCCATAATTATATAACTGGTTTGAACATATTAGTCACAACTAAGCTTAATCTCATTAATTTTTGTAATAATATATATTCCAGGCTTCCCTGGAATACCAACTGTGATTTAAATCATATATATTTATGATCACTTTAGAAGTGTTAATTTATAGCGATTTTTGGTTAAATTATATAAAACATTTCAAATTCAATTATAAGCATTCCAGGTAATGGTCCAGAAAACTTTGATACATTTCAAATACATCCAGTTGTTCGTTAAAAACTAAATCAATTATAACCTTTCTGTAGCTTGCCTGGTGTACAATATATTTTTGAATTGCACGAAGCTCGCTTAAATGAGCAACACAGATCCCATTTTGTTCTTTGTGTGTTACAAATAATTTTATTGTAATCATACTTATAATAAAATTATGCATTAATTCTCGTATTGATCATTTAAGCATGCTTCCTAATTTTAAATAAAATGTCTTTTGGCGCGCAAAAGCTTAGTACATCAGTGTAAATGTCGATCACAATGGACGAACGACTAAAGTTAAGTGTTTTATAATTTATAAATATTTTATTTCTTCCATTACAATTACTAATTCTAGAATACTAATAAGATTCATTAATTATTGCTTTAATTTCATTAATTTGGTCTGCAATATCCCTGGCCAGTGAGAATTCGTGTAAAAAGATAAGTTGTGTGCTCTCTGTGTGCTTATCTTCGATTATTTATTATCCTAGAGTAGAAAGAAACGAAGCGGTCTCAACCAACAGACACTACGAGCGGCGAACTAGGAGTAAAAATACCTCTAAAAATTGAACACTAGATACTCTAACGGGATAGCCGTCACTGTAGACTTTAAAAAGGCTTTCGATAGGATTCATCCTGAGATCACGTTCTTAAAGTATAAGTACAATCTATTATTGCGTGTTTAAATTGCACTGTTACGATTACAAATCGATAAAAGAAGTCTTTGATATCTTTGATACACTCCGCAAAATTTATTGTCCTGTGCGGGCGAAGGATGCCTCAAAGCAGCCGACTTGGCCCGCTTTTATTGTTTACATGCGAACAAACACATAACGTTTGAAGTCATTACACACTTTTGTTGAGTTTCAGCGCACTTCAGACGGGCGGGTCCATATCGCGCTGCAACGACGTTAGTCACGTGTGGAACACCCACCCGGGGATCGGAGGTCACGCGTCTGGGACACCATGGATATGGTGTTGATAGTTGTGGTTGAGCTTATTGGCAAATTCATGCATAATGTCTCTGAAAATAACCGAGTCTAAATTCTCCCCGAGTATGTACAGTAAGTACCAGTCGCCCATCTTGCTTCTTCTCACGATAGTATCGACATTGTCTCGCCTGACGAGGCGGAATCGCATTCTCATCATATACACTCGCATTCTCGGCGAAAATATGATTACCAGCCGGTATACTAGGGTGATGAATGTTAGAAATCCTAATATGACGAACCAGAACCATAGGAACACGTAGATCTTCTCGTTGACCACGTTGAGTGGTAAGATGCAAAGCGCGTCGTGCCTTTCTACCTCCCCCGACGATCCGAACTTGTTGAATAAAGTACACTTCACCATCCTGAAAAATATTAAAACATGTATATGATATAATACATTGTAAACTCCTTGGCATTCCTATAACTGTCAAAGTATATACACGTATGTTTTCAGTTTTCAGCATACGATGCGTGTTCTTAGGTAATCGATTCTCGAAGTACTCTCGGGTCGTTAAAATTGTGTTTTGAATAATTTTTAAAAAATGCACAAGAAATAATTTTTTGGTTTCGTGAAAAATGGAAAAGATCACATTATATGTAACAAAAGACCAAAGGAGTGCACTAGCTAGGTCTCATTTAGAAATCAAATAGAAAGCATCTTAGTGAAACATGTAGTATGCTATATTAAATTTAAAAATATAAAAAAATCATAATATTTATGAAATTAAGTAACTCATAAATTTTTCTATTCTTAGATTTTCCTATCGGTCCAATGGTTACTGACGCTAACTACTGAGCAACGATTGTGAGTTTCGTTCCCACCAGTACAAATATGTTTGTGATAGTGCACGTTTACTTTACCCTGTATGGGTGTAAATAGGTATAAATATGGTTATGTATTTAAACTTTATATTAGTAGTTCTTCGGGTATCTGGTTACTGCACCGCAAGCTCTGCCTAGTTTAAGGTCAAATAGGGATGTTCGAGGTATTCCAAGGTTTTATTAATGTTCTCAATTCCCACACGTATGTTACGTATTTCTATCGTGCCTAAATGTAAGTTAGATTTTAAGTTAGAAAAATCCAATAGTGCTCGACCAGGAATTCAAACCCATAACCTCTCGATCGGCAGTCCCGCTTTCAACCATTCCAGTATCGAGGCAGCAAATACAAATGAAGGTAAATAAACATCTGAATGAGATGATATGTACATTCAACCATCAGATGTCTCGTGGGGAGAAGCCGAAACAGCATATATTCTGTAACCAATCTCCTAAATGGGAGGCCCAATCTAATATTCTGTATTCCATTGCCCTTCAGAAAACTCTTCAGGAGAATTTTATCAGAGTTTTAAAGTTTGTGTATACTGACCTCGGAAATATATAAATCATGGGGTCGACCCGATCCTCCTGGTCGGACTCCATGTAGGCAATCACGTCCAAGCCGAACGTCAGGAACTCGCCGTCGAAGAAGCGGTTCATGAGGAACATTTGCCCTGTCGGTCAGAAAATATTTGAATTATTTAGATTCCGTAATTAATTGAAATAATTGGTGTTATATATCTTTATTTATTTGAATAACCAGCACCTTATTTAAAGCTCAAGAGATTTGCCTACCAAATATTACTCATGTGATTATGCGAGATTACTACATCGCTAATAGAGTAAGTAGTTTATGCAAATTTATCACTGATAGCCTTTGAATAGCTGAAACTACATACTATTCGATTATTCACATGCATCCGTATGTGCGGGCAGACGCACATATGACGAATAATAAACTCTACATTGACAATATCCGATTACACGACCTTATCTTATATTCATAATATCGCATTATCACAATTTAACTCTACATTCGTAATATTGGATAACACCATGTAACTCTACACTCATAATATTGGCAGTCACAATCTAACTCTACATTCGTAATATTGGATAACACCATGTAACTCTACACTCATAATATTGGAAGTCACAATCTAACTCTACATTTATAATATTGGTAATCCCAATGTAACTCTACATTCATAATATTGGATGTCACAAGGTAACTCTACATTCATAATATTTCAATAACATAATATTGGTAATATCACAATTTATAGTATTCCAACAAGATAACGTAACTTTACGTTTATAATATTGGCGAAATAACAATATATGATATTCCGATCACATAATCGGACTCTACAAATGGTACAACCTGAGGATTATATGCCTTGAAAATTGATGTTGCGGAAGAACCACTTAAGTAGCTCACTCCCCAGGTCTAATTTACAGTTAAAACAAAAATAATCTTAGTGAAACATGTATATTATGATACGAGAGGATCATCAGTTTATTATTCTGTGGCAGCACAAGACCTGTTCCGGGAGGTTCCAATAACAAGAACAGCTCACCGCGAGCGGAATTTGCTGTCCACGCGCTTCGATGTACGCAACGCCATGGAACAGGCGATTTTTGCGCTCTACTCACCCATTTTATACAAAAATATAGGAGTCTATCCAACATACAGTAATATTATTATTTCATCCAGGTCCCTTACAGGGTGAGCAGAGTATCGAATACTAAACATACTTGTTACCCTTCTACATTAATCAGTCTCGTCATATGAGCATGGCGGTTTCGGTGATTTCTGACACCTCCATTTCTAGTATTAAATTTGTTTACCATTATATGATTATATTGTATGGCCAAGGTTACTTATTCACATAAAAAAATTATTAACAAGTTGAGTTCTCATCTGTAAATTCTGGTATTATTTCAAATTGTAGTATGTATGTACACACATCAAAAAAAGTTTGATCACTTTAAATAGTTGGAATATTTTTTTACACACGGGTGAGATGCTCTTAAGCGAGCTGTTTGAAATTGTCAGCCACCATCACAGACGCTGTCAGAGATCCGGGAAGCTGCAATTCAAGAATGGGACAGACTACCTCAAGAATTGCTTCATAACTTAATAAAGCATGCTCAGAAGGTTTTCCGTATGCGTTAGAGCAAGAGGAGGAGTTATTTTATATTCATTTTTTAGATAAGTGCATATCAGAATAAATAAATAAAATATTTTGCTTAAATCTTTCGACGCGTATTGAGTAACTAATTGTTATTTTAAAAAACAAAAGAATTTTATTCCTCTTTCGATTTTGAATTAGATCATTTTGAATTTGGAACAGGTTTCAAAAAGATTATTATAAACTACAAGCTACAAACTACATACTGAACTTATAAAAAAATATGTCAAGTTTTCAAAGTGATCACAAACTTTTTTTGATGTGTATATGTATATACAGTCAGACATTTGAGTGTGATAGAACCGAGAGCGACAAGCAACAATTTGTCGGTAACAAAAATACTGAATTTGTTCCTACAGCAGAGCGATAATGCAAGAAGTTTTATTACATTTCGAAAGAGTGACAGTCCTACGCTGACATTAGACGTCTCTATTAAATTTTCAAGAGTTGCAACAAACGTGTATTTCCTGTACATATTATCTTTTTTCCTATATATTAGGCTGACGTAGAGTCAGCAGTAAGTCATTGTAACACTGTATAACTTAGCGAATTAGCAGCAAAAGTGACATTGGTTTTCTGCAGTGACAATGCTTCTAAGCAGAAAATAGTAATTGGCTCTATGTCGAATCAACGCCCGCTGGTTTCGTAGCCTTTCTCCTTTCAGGAATATCAGTAAGCCATCTGTCGCTAGCGGCGTCCTGAATAGCCAACTAGTGCGTGCCTCGCGGTTGTAAATCACAATATTGAATTAAATACAAACATAAAACCTTTGCAGTCCTCGGAGTTTTATATTTGTAGCAGTTGGAGCCACTCGGCCGTTCCGCGCCCATCGATGAACGATAGCTGTTCCATGTTTTGAGATTGGATTGACTTTGAAACTTTTATTGCGTTCTTTCACTTTCTCTTTTGTAACGTATACATTGTGTATGTAAATACTTGAAACTCTTTTAGCTTATACATAGAAAGCCAGTTCTTGGAATTCTATAACGATGTGAATAACACTTAAACAAAAATTGTACGTTTATACAGAATTTTATAAAACTCCAGTGGTATTAATACATAATAAAAAATATCAGACTAGGCTTTTATTTCTTAGGCGTAAAGTATTTTTTCAAAGTCAACTGTAAAAAGAAAGTGGGCGAGAGCAAAACATTTGTGATTTGTAGTTAATGTCTGTGTGTTATGTACCGACGCTTCACTGACCAACTTCGAATGAAACTCTTAGGTACTACATAATACTAAAGGCGCTCATAGAAAGTTTATGTTACTGACTTTTGCATTATAGCAGTCCAGTCACCAATTAATACCGTCCTATTAACAACTCAAACTAACTGGTCGTCTTATTCGTATAGTCCTATTCGAATTCGGTTGCAAACTTCTTCATATAAAACACATTTTTTTTAACATATCTTGTTCTACTAAAGTAACTTATTGCACCATATAGGTAAGAACGAGTATCGCGATCCAAAACGAAACTATTAAATTGCACCGCTGTCCACTCATCTACCCGAAGTAAAAAATTCTAATGGTCACAATTGCTTTATTATCATATAATGCCAAATAACTCTATGCTCACAGAACTGAAGTGGACCTTCTAGGCTCATTACTTACTTAATGCTTATTTCCTTCTAGAAGTTTAATAATACTCAAATAATAATACTCAATTAATACTCAATAATACTCACCTATAACGTTTATAAGGGCAAGCGCCTCGCACGTGTAGTACCGATACGCCCACCAGTTGTGATACCGCAGGTTTTCCCACAGATAGTCGAGGATGAGCTTCTTCTTCGTCTTCTTCTCTATCTCCGTGCACACCCCCACATCCAAATCCATCATCAGCGCCCTGATTTTTCCGCCCTCCCATGACTTCCAGAGCCAGCGCGGCGCGTAGAATAACATTGCCTGGAACAAGGAGGCAAATTGAGCATAAATCTCCAGAAGCGAGATGGATAACCGTTTTACGAAAACACCAATAATAGAACAAATAATCTAGCACGATTCATATATTTTGGAACAATAGTAGAGGACAAGGATACCAAAAAATGTTACTTCTATACATGAATTAAACCAATAGAATCTGTATATAGAAACAAAGCTGTACCGCAGTGCAGCGGCGTGTGCCTATCCTTCAGCGGTGTAACGCGTACCAAATTCGTGCCAAGAAATGGACTGCTGCATTTGATATAGTTTCTGGAGACGTGACATCGTAAAGCAAATTGTGTTTTAGTACAATAGTTAATGAATATTATTAGAAAACAAAAATCACGCAACACATTGATCCGCAACAAAAAAATCCGTATATAAATGTACATATATGTATTATACAATAGTTTAACATTGGGATCACAACGACGAACGACGAAGGCGCAGTAGTTAACACAAAAGTATTCAACAAATTAATTAGTTGCCTGCCGAAATCGTCAACCGTATAATATGTATATTACTAGATCAAGGGTGAACACAGAGATCTGAGTTCGATTTTCTGCCACACAGATATGTTACTGATGAAATAAGATACTTATTTCCGGTCTAGATATTAGTGTTGTTATATTTGTACGTGTTATCCATGACATACACGATTACTACGTTTATTATTAAAATCTTTGCCACGAACAATTCATGACTCTACAAAAATTGTGACTAATCAGTCGCGTCTTAATCTGTCACACGACTATCAAATTTCTCTATAAAACGGAAATAAACGTGGTAAATCAAACGGCAGACAATTTGTGTAAGTATTTTTATCCACAATATGCAAGTTACCGCGCTTATCATTCGCCCTTATTCTTAATGTGTTACGGTTTAAAATGTAAGTGCATACACATATTACGTCCATAAATTCATCTGGCTAGACAGTATCGTAAAATGCTAAAGCCTTTTTACGATATGAACTATTATTCCAGCTTTCATCGCAAATGTCTAATGGTATTTATTTTTGGCAGCACTTGGTGTCCGGTATAGGTCCGAGATAGCGAGATTAATGTTTATGCCAATAGATGGCGTTAGTCGACGTTTCGTTCCTTCTTGTTGTCATAATCCTTTCAGGTGAATTTCCGGAATAATTTTCGATTATAGCTGCTTTGGTGTTATACAAATATAATGCCTTACTGTTTTGTTATTTATAGTATTATTATTCATATAAAAGATGTTATAACTTATTTACTGTTACGAAAAGTAAAGGAAGTTAATACAGTAGTAATAAGTTAGTACAGTAGTAATAAGTTAGTACAGTAGTACATAAGTATTATACGTGAAACTCGTCTGCCACTTAGCTAGTACTTTTTATCGGCTGTGGTAAGCATATATGAACACATGAGACTGTATTTGGTCTCAGTACAAATTAGGTCATTTTTGGTCCTTGAAAGTGATTTTTGTGATTTGCAGTAACGACGTAACTTGCATAAAGTTTCTTATTTGCACAGTAGAAAAAGAACAAAACTAAAATAATATGATACAATGTGTATACATACTCTCTCAAGTACGTGTTTCTAGTACAGCAGCCTGAACGTATTAGGATGAACGCGATTCTCACTTCCCGCGCTCCTCACATCTCCGCTCGAGGGTGCTTACGAGTCCTTAAACTTATCACACCAGACGCTACTTTTATTTGTTGTGTTCATGTTAGGAATTAACATTCCTACGTTTTTGTTCCCTTCCACCCACTTAGATACGTTTGCGTTTATTTTTCCTTATAATAACGTAACATCTCTGTTATTTTCGAAGCGGTAGGCAGAGGAGTGTAGTACCTACACTTCCACGCTTCACCAGTTACGTTTACGTCCCACTATGGAATAGGTGGTGAGTCTGTTGCAATACACCGGGCACATATCCAGAATCCCAGCCACGACTAGAAAGTCCAATAGTGCCCGACCCGGGATCGAACTCGGGACCTCTCCATCGGCTGTCGCGCTTGTAACCAACACCACCAACGAGGCAGTCTTCCTTATAACATAATGTGACTATATTTGTTGGGACAAAAGGACGATCAATGGCAAAATGCAAGTTTCATTAATCTTTATGCAGTTATAAATAACTAATGTAGATACGTGGTACACATTCTGTTAACAAGCCTTTTTAAATAAGGACAATAACTCACAGCGACAAGAACAAAACTAAGCAACAGGTAGCAAGTGATAATCTTTACAGCCGAGCACATCGCTCATCCGCGTGCGAAGATAGCGGTGTGCGGAGGAATGAATGAATGAATGGAACCGTTTCCGTGAATGGAATAGTTGTTCCATTCACGTTTGTGTCTCGAATTTGTTGATAGTCATCGCTACTGTGGCTTTCATTTCATAAATAGAATATATACTGTTCACTAAATTGCAACGATTCACGGCATTTATAGTTTACACTATATACGAGTACAAGTTCACCTTGTAATAAATATACAATTAAATATCACCATTCTTAAAAATAAATAGCACGACAAAGCAAACAAATATATAACGTAACTTCACGCCTGTAATCCCCGAAGAGGTAGGCAGAGGAATGCAGAACACTCCCACGTTTCACC
>DWDV01001501.1:0-13123 GCA_018245615.1 Mimoniades ocyalus | reverse complement strand
CAATAGGCTCACCACCTATTCCATCGTGGGACTTAAAAGTAACTGGTGAAACGTGGGAGTGTTCTACATTCCTCTGCTTACCTCTTCGGGGATTACAGGCGTGATGTTACTCAATAAACCGTATAATCGTTTGATAGATTTGGGACATTGTTTTTCCAGATAATTGCTGCGCGTCCATAAAATTACTGTTAATTAGCAAAACACAGTAAAGAATAAAAAAAACGTTTGCTTTACAAATTAATTCTGTTGCAAGGACTATGAGCTTAGCGTAATGAGCGGTAATTATGTCAATTACCCTCTTAAAATAATGCGTCTAAACTCCCAGGGGAAGGAAAAAAACAAATTGGGAAGTAATGAGGGCTCTCTGGAGATTTCTAGGGTAAGTTACCCCTTTATAAGTTACGGGTTTGAAACGGTTGCAGGAGATGAGAGATTTAATGCCGGTTGGTAATTTTATTCCAATTACAACAAAGCAATTTCCTATTAGGAAAATAATAGTCAGCATAGAAGGTTTGATTGAAAGAAATTCTTGCTGTTTGACAGCATTTAATAGATGTTGTAATTGAAGCTTTGCATCTTGTTGCAAGTGTTTCTGGTGCAGTGCTATTTCGTCTTTATTTATTAATTGTATTTATTTTAAATATTGCATGTATGTGTTTTTAGTTAAACAACATTTGTTGGCCAGAGTCCATTCTTTGGCCTTAAGTGTCTTCATTAAGACAAGAGATCCCGATGCCACAGTGGATAATAAAAGGGTTAATAATTATCGTGAAAACGTTGATTATAATTATGATAAATTTGTTTTTGATAATTCTCATACGAACGTGATATTTCCAACCAATTCTTATGCTAAGAGCGGTAAGATAAATTATGTCCTTCATATATCGTGAACGTTATGCTTATTTCCTTGCATTACGTAGTTTCTGCAAATGAAACGTATTTTACTTTACTTCAATGCGAACTAGCGAAGATAAGAGTTAATGAAACTATCGGAAACTAATTTCAATCACCTTAAACATGCAGGAAGTGAAATTCTATTATGATAAATACAAAGGTGAACTGTTTTTGTGTTTATCAAAGAAATAAGTGATTATAGAATGTTCGTTATTCAATGGATTGTCGCATCGTCATTGTATCATCACACTAGTTTATTTATGGAGTGGGCAGAGCATTGACTGCTAAATTGATCAGTAGTACTTCTACGTTCTTCACTCTCTTGGTACACGCACAACAGTTTCGAAGAAGTCGGACTACCCCATCAGCCGGTATGATAAATGCTGTAGAATAAGAGTTGTGTTTAGAGTAAGCACTAAACTATTTCATCTCCCTATAATGAAATCGCTAAAATATTAGAACACTTTATACGGTACTAAGTTAATTAAAAAAAAAATCCCACCTTAAAATATAAAATGAATTGAAGCTTTAAAAATGTTCACACCCTCGCGATTAGCACCGAAAACATATTTTGCATAATTATTCCAGTTTTTAATGTGAAATGGTTAAGGCGATAAAAGGTTCAGTTCAGAAGTATCTTTATGTGTGTAGACATGCAGATTTGCGATTGTGCGATTATTACGATTGAATTTTCTTTTTCAATAGCCGTAGGCCTGCGTGTGACCACAAAACCCGCGTGATGGTAAGCAAGATGTACCTCGCTTTTAACATGGTGTTTTCAATGTGGTAGTCAATAATAATTAACTTTTAAATGTCCTTTAGTGCCCTGATGCGCTTTGGCATTAAGTCGTAGAGACGTATAGTGATCGCACGTATTTGTCTATGTAATTGCTTCCAATGTAAGTGTATTTTTGTACTTGAGATAAAAAATCGAAGCTGAAACGCACGTTTGTTCTGCACCATATTTTTTCTCCTAAGTATATTAATATTTATTTTGTTAAATTAATTTTTTAATTTCCTCACTGGCAGCCATAAAGGTTTATCACGAATAATTTCGACAATGCGTTGTTCAGTTTCTGCTCATGTTAACATTTTATTAAACTTTGTTGTAGTTTACGGATATGTGATGGTTTTATTTAGAAATATAAGTACCAAAAAACTTGTTGTGTAATAATATATACTTAGCTATAAAGTAGCATAACGCTTGTTAACCCCGAAGAGGTGGGCAGAGGGGTGTAGTACACTCCCATGTTTAACTAGTTATGTTGATGTCGCATTACTGCGTAGGTGGTGAGTCAATTGCCATACACCGGACACATATCCATATTCGGGGCCACCATTAGAAAATCAAAGTTAGAAAAATTCAATTGTGATCAAACTGAGAGTTGAACCCAAGACCTTTCCATCGGCAGTCGCGCGTGCAACTAACACGACCAACGAGGCAGTCAACTTACCAACTAGTGCTATAAGAGCCCTTAGAGATTAATATAATTTTTAGCTGTAATTTTTTTTTTTATGGTATCTGTCCCGTTTGTGGTTTGTGAACGCTTTTTAAAAGTAGCCAAAGAGCTATAGAGTTTCGAAGTTCTTGGTCAGTTATCGTTTCTGGTTTCACAGTTCTAAGAACTTTATAGCAATTAGTTATGAAAGTTGTTTATACGTTGCAACTTGACGTGATAAACGATCTTTGACTTTCATAAAAGGAAGGGCTTAAGAAGAAAAACAAGCCCTGTACCACACCAACACACGATACTCTTGTTTTAATTAAAATTCTGTTTTTCAATACAAATTTCGAAATACGTTTCAGAACTAAATGCAACTCGTTTTCAACTATACGGTTTCAATTTGTCCAATCTGCTCAATCTTAAGAAAAACTAAATGGCCCGTAGTATTTCGCGTTAAACACTAGACGTCGCGCGCCCCCAATTGAGGGTTGATTTTTTGGGTCGCTTTCGGAAAGTTTGGGCGCTGTTTTGTTTAATAAACTTGGATCGTAAAATATAGTCCTATACTTTTATCAATACAAAATTACTAATTGTCTTATTAGTCATATTCTTACAGTTCTGCTTGACGTCGGTAGCAGATGTCTATGGATGGCTGCAAAGAGGTAGGCAGAATAGTGCAGTACACTCCCACGTTTCATCCTTCACATATGTCAAACGTACCATTAATGAATAGGTGAGGAATCTTTACCCATAACACATCTAGAATCCGCGCTGTTATTAAAAATTTCGATTTTAAAAAAACTACCTTTCGCGGAAATCGAACCTAGAACGTTTCGATTAGCAGTCACGCTTGCAATCACTCGAACAACGAGGCAATTAACAAATTGCCATCTAATATTCTATTTTATTCTGCTGACGTTGTCGTTATAAGGTTGTTTTTAAAAGTTAATTATTTAACAGCTTAGTCATGGATATCCGTACGATATTTCCAATGCCTGATATCCAAAACCGTACACGTAGAGCGAATCTATTAACAATCGACGTCCATCAGCACGCGTGTTCATCCATCAGTTTTTGGACACTTTTGATGTTGCGTTCCCAAAATATTGTGACGAAGCTAGTTGCACCAGTGCGAAGCCTGTTGACAATGTCAACTAACGACTGAATGAATACCTTTACTACCAATCTCAAAATAATCCTTACATCCCTTTATGCTATCTCTACTGCTGGCTGTGAAAGCGTTGCAACGTAAAAATAGTTCACAATGCCAGCAATGTATACTATTAAATAAACTTTCTCAGTGTATAGGAAAATTCGACGTCTTACAGTAGGTACGTGTAAGCCCGCACACGTTTGATAGATGAAATCTAAATATTCAAATCTGCTAGTGAGAATTTCATACAAAAACGTACGACGACTTTAACGCCCAAAAGCTTGTGTGTATAATATATTAATATTTCTGTAGCTGAATCATTTAATAATTTTAAGAAGGAAATTGAAGAAGTTGGAAATGTGACATACTCAACGTATCGTGTTTGATTTGAGTGAATTAGGTCAGCGTTTCCGGGGATTCTGTGCCGAATATCGAATAGGATTTGAATTTTACACGGTCAGTCGATAGCTGTATTGTTGAGGTTGTATTGTTGAGGTTGCTGTATGATACCATTGAGGTCGAGCTAAGCTATGAGTCAAAACGTCACAATTGTATTTACTATTGGATTTTTGTATTTACTGTTGCCTACCTTGTTGGTCGTGTTGATTGCAAGCGCGACTGCCGATTGGGAGATCCTGGGTTCAAATTCCGGGTCGGGCACTACCGGATTTTTCTAATTTAGAATTTCTAGTTGTTGCTCGGAGTCTGGAAATGTGCCCGGTGTATTGCAATAGGTTCACCACCTAATCCATAGTGGGACGTAAATGTAACTGGTGAAACGTTTGAGTGTATTAAACTCCTCTGCCTGTCTCTTCGGGGATTACAGGCGTGATGTTACGTATTTACTTTTGGTTTCTTTTTTCTTATCTTCTTTCGCTTATCTGAATCTTAACACAAGAAACAGGTGTAATTAATTTCATTATTTCTTTGTTCTTCACTGCTTTGTTCATATTTCATTTATATTTCATTGGACTTTTGACCTGTCCATTTTTCAACACATCGGATCCTATATCCGACAGATCACATCCGCAAACCCTTACGATCTAAGTGTTACAATATTCATTTATTACGCCGTTCACATAATATTTTGCACATGGATTTTCCCATGACATTGGTACCAGGCGCGGTCTAATTCCTTTTCGATAACGTCACTGTATCGTGTAGTATGGTAACTCAGTAACGAAACCCTCCGATGTTCGTCGAATTTATGTATCCCAGTGACAATTTGCATTGCAGATCCGTGTAATATCTTGTACGAATGTCGACGATATGAACTAACGAGCTACATATATTTGGGTGCATAGGTTAGGGCCATTAAAGTTAAGGCACGCTTACATGGTGCTGTCTTTATTGAAATATTGTGAGGATCATTGAATTCTCTCTCTCTTTTCGACCCTTTTATCGTTCCATTGCTGGAACATGGGTCTCCTCTTAGAATGGGAGGGTCAAGGCCATAGTCTGCCACGCTGGCCAAGTGCGAGTTGGCAGACTTCATACGCATTAGAGAACAATTTTTGTTTTTTTTATGAACTCTAAGATGTGCAGGTTTCCTTACGATGTTTTCCTTCACCGTTATAGCAAGTAATATTTAAACTTAAAACGCACATTTTTTAAGAGGTGCGCGCTAGGATTTGAACCCGGTCTCCCGGAGTAAGAGGTCGAATTTCAAACCACTAGGCTACCACTGCCTCATGGATCATTGAATTGTGACAGGTTTAATTTATTCCAGTCATACCATCCCTTAAGGACACGGTACACCCCATCGCTGCGAGTTGGCACCGCTGCCCTATTAGAGGTACATAGGTCTGTTAAACACTTTTCTGAGAAAGTAGCACTACCATATCTAAATATGATGTAAAGACAAAATACATAATGTATTTTAAATTCTTAAATCCAATTTTCTTGCGCACTTCTCGTATCAGGAGATACATTACAAGAATATAATACAAGAATACAATAAAGAATATTATACAAGAATACAATAAAGAATTCAATAAAATAATACAATACAAGAATAAATTATTGCATTTCACATAGAGGACATATATAAAATAGCATGAAAGGAAAGATCTGTGAGAAGTGTACTGTGAGAACTCGTCAAGCAATGCTCTCCTGCTATGTCCTCGCCGTCAATTTTTGCCGGTGCCATGTAAGCGAAGTTGATTCTCTATCTCCCAAATGCCCTCTCCCGATTCCTACGCCTCGCTAGTCTCACTCTTGTATCGAGGGGTTATTATACAGTCCCTACAGAGTTGTCTATTTGATACAAGTGTAGCAAAATTGTTGTATTGCCATGTCAGCTTATGTCTGATGTCAACGGATTTGTGCCCATTATTGGACAAGGAGCAACGTACGCTGTGATATTGTCCTAGTTGCGAATCAACTACGGTTGGAAAACCTTAATATTTCACGACGACGACACGCGACAACGACAACAGACGACTGATGTGGTGAGCATACAACAAAATTTCAGTGAATATTGCTATTTAATGCCGTGTGTATCGTAATTAAAGGTTAGAATTTACTTAAGCGTAAAGCGCTTCGCAACTTTATTAAGATTCCCAATTTAGAAGTGGTCATTAAAGTCGAACACGAGAACACAATAGGACAAAATAACCTACGAAACTTCTCTGATATGTATTATTGTGTTTATCTTATATCTACGAACCCAATTATTGATATAGGATTATGTTTAGTTGGCTTTGTATAAACATTGAACCTTGGCGAATAATCGTAGCGAATGTTGTGAGTTTTCGCTAATGGACAAGACATGGCGATGAACTTTAGAATGTTTCATTTAAAAATTATTATTTTTGGGAAGCATATTTCAATGTGTAATAATTTTACAACGTAAAAGTAGAAGAAGTAGGGAATTTGATTTGATTTGACTGCCTCGTTGGTCGTGTTGGTTGCAAGTGCGACTGCCGAACGGGAGGTCCTGGGTTCGATTCCCGCGTCGGGCACTACTAAATTTTCTAGTAGTGGGTCGCAGTCTAGATATGTGCCCGGTGTATGGCAATAGGCTCACCACCTATTCCATAATGGGACTTAAAAAGTAACTGGTGGAACGTGGGAGGGTTCTACATTCCTCTGTCTACCTCTTCGGGGATTACAGGCGTGATGTTACTTTTTTGTTACTATTTTAAAGAATATGAATATAATATAATGAAATGAACTTGAAAATTAATGTTTGCAAGATTTTTATAATGTTATATAATATGTTATGTTATGTTATGTTTTATGTTACAAATAAATAAATAATAATAATGAAAAAGAGAAAAATGATAACAAAAAAAATATTGTTGTCAACCAATAAATAGTCTATTAGTCTATTCTATTGTGAAATAAACTTAAATTTAATACATAAAACCTTTTGCAAAAATACCTATAAAAACATTTTATTGTTCCAAAAAAAAATCAAAAACAACATTTAAAAAGTACTTAGCATAAACCACAATATTCGTAAATTGTTTATGAACATCCATATAAAAACTTAATTTTCAACATACTATATGATATGCCCGTATGAAATACACCATGAGTCATATAACCAGTTTCCCTATATTTACGATTCCTTGCCAAGAGACCTCAGTGTCATTTCCGGTATGTCTGATTTAATGGCCGCGTCTTGAACCTTCGAACTGCACTTTAAATAGCTGTTCTTATTTAAAATTACCAACGCGCTAATTATCTGTAAACCAGCATAAGTAACAATTATTATAATTATAAAATTAGTCGTCAAATTACATGTTTTTACGTGAATTATTACATCCGTGTATGACGAGTTTTGAGCAGTTTCCTGGCTCGCGTTATATTAATTTATATTATATTAAAATATGACTGGTTAGTTGTACATTATAATTAATGTAATATTAATCTTCTTTTCCCGCGACAAACATGTTATAAATAGGTATGCGTTAATAAAGATGGCTGATTTAGTCATACAGTATATCGAAGTTAATTTTATTTTACATGCAAGTAGTGAAGACGCTTACATGCTATCTGATGTAAATTACTTACTTTAGTCCTGAGTTAATAGGTCTTTAGCAGGAATAGAATTGAAATTGATCCTTCTTGTAGTCTGTGTATTGTAGCATGTGTGAGTATATTTATTTTAGTCTACGAAGAACAGAAGTGCACAGACCACACGCTGCTGTACGCTTTCTCTTGCCGAGTCGCCGATCTCCCCACTATTCTTTAAAAGTAAACTTTAAAAGTAAGAAGTTCCCTAAAGCTTGAAACATTATTTATAATTAACACCCAGTAATACTTAGGTATTTGGTAGGATTCTTACCTACAACGCTCTTTTCTATCTATAAACGTCAATTTAAACGATACAAAAAGCCAAGCACTAATCCCATGGAAGTAATAATGAATATTACAGCTTCGAAACCAACTGCATTATTACATGTAAACTGCGCAGTATTCTAATAAATCGTCTTTTACATGCTTACTGCCTCGTTAGTCTAATGTTTGCAAGCGCGACTGCTGATCGAGAGCTCCTGGGTTCGAATCCAGGGGATTTTACTAAATTAGATTTTTGGTTAAAATTTCTAGTAGTCACTCGGACGTTGGATTTATGCCCAGTGTACGGCAATAGGCTCACCACCTATTCTATAGTTGGACGTAAACGTGGGTTATGTTTTAATATATTAAGTAGACATAAAAGCAAACCGGACTTAAAGTTTTTAAGCAACAAAGCTGGTGATAAAGTGGTCACTGGCTACCATGTGCGTGTAAAATGCAATCTAATATAAATTCAGCGCTGTAACACGCACGCGGACCGCGCGGGCCAGCCGCGGGCCGACCTTGGATCCCTTTCTACTGGCGCAGGCCACCGATACTAACCTTTACCGGCTGAACCGATGACGATCACGTATACTCTACCAATTTCTACTCAGTCAACTATTGAATGTAACCACATGTAACATCGCGCCTATATTTCTCCGAAGCGGTAGGTAGACGAGTGTAATTGTTATGCGTACCGTGGGACATTGGGTGAGACTATTGTCATACACCGTGCAAAAATCATATTATAGTCCTTATATGATAATAAGAATATTTAATGAAGGTAAATTAAATATAAAATAATATTTTAACAGCAATAACTCCTCGGCTGTTTCACATGTCCAAGCGACGACAGCAACTGACCACCAGGTGGCAGGCAGATGGCCTATTTGCAAGCTTAAAATTGTATCAAAATTTTGCCAGTATTATTCATTATTATAAAAAGACGATATCAATAAAAAGTACATATAAAGTTATGATGTGCTATGTACAGTGTTTATCCCTAAAAATAAATTTGGTCTAGTAGTGTGTGGACTGGAGTTAGTTACAATTTGATAAGAAGTTGGCCTTCGATGTACAGGAAGTAAATGAAAACAGAGTAGGTGTTGGTAATATAGTCTGAATATACTGATTGATCGTTACATATACTATAATATGTAATGGCAGATTTGTGGGACCAATGGTTAGTGGCTCTGATTGTTGACGGAGGTTGTGGGTTTAATTTTTTTACTAATACTATATTTGAAATAGCAAATATTTGTAAGTACTGCTCCTTTTATCAACTGTCACCAAATTTTAGTTGACCCATATTCTTTACTAAAATTACCTATAAGATGTTACTACTGAAACGATAAGACCATATTTGCATAACGGTTTTGTTTGTTCTATATGTCATATATTTGTAATTTCATTATTATGTAGGTATTTTAATTATAAACAAAGTGCATAAATAAACATTTATTAGTATTATGTATGACGTGAACAATTTAAAATAGTCGGATTTTTCTTATTATTTTAACACGATAATTATATGCACTATAAAAATACAGCGAAAAATCCATTATATTATTGAACAAAAATATGAAAAGCGTTATGAAATAAACTTCATTTATAATATTCGAGTGAACGCCCTTGGCGATCTCGTTACCGTTCAAGGTCGCATCAGTGAAGATATGATGCAGATTATGCAAAGTTATTCGAAACGCCAGTTGCCAGTACGATGTTCAGTATTAAAAATCAATAAAAAAATGTTTGCAAGACAAAATCTACAAAAGGAAAACTATTTGAAATTCAAATTTGACAGTCAGAATTTTTTTCTGATATTTCTCTGAAAATTTAAGTTATTCCAAATTTTATATGAATTAATGACGTCATAATTTTAAAAGAATACCGTATTAAGATCAACTATTTAATAATTAAAATAAGTAGGTATATTTATGTATATGCGAATACCTACAGAATTCTTTTTTATCGAGTTTATATTGCACTAAGAGAATTATCATTCGGTTTAGAACTGCATTACAAAATAATAAAAAAATATTAAAATCTCTGTTATATTACTTAATTAAGATAAAATGTTTATTCATATAAGACAGCACAGCAACAGCGTAATAAGAAATTTCTAAGTTTGTAATTTCAAACACAGGACAGTATAAGTTAATGGACACATTCTAAATGAAGACGAAAAGTTATGTAATAAAATTTTCTTTTTTACCGCGTAACCATATCTTACAAACAACCGAAAATTGTCGTTATATCGCGAAATAATGGTAACTACGTCTGTTAATGACGTCTTTTATTTTTGACACTTTCCCGGCTAAACTTTCTCCACAGATAATTGACAAAATGGGGTGATTTGAAAAAAAAAAGTTCGGTTCGTTTGATTAACATTACGAACGACAGGTAATTAAGGCATAGATTTACATACTTCAATGTTGTTGTAATACTTTAGCTTTGAAACTGTAATTGCGTGCAGCTATTCGGAAGATCGAGGCAGACAGATGGGTGCAGACATCCGTAACAATAACGAATGGAGACAGACACGCAAATGTTAGTAATTTTACTTGCGTTATTTTACGTAATATTCAACGCTTCTGCTTACGGGTTTTCATTTAATAGTTAATAAGTATGCAGATACAATTTTTTTTAAAACGCATTTAGCTTATTTATAAGATATATTAAGTATTAAATAACAATACTAAAAAGCGTGAAATGCATCATGGGGTATAATTAAATTCGAGGAGCAAATAACTTTTGTGCAAACAATGAATTAAAACTTTCACCCAATTATTTTACGCGATCATTATCTAATTCGGATACGTGTACGAGTACCTACTTATTAAATCATTCGTAATATTATTGTGTTGTTTTGAAAATATCGTTACATCGTGGGCCTCGAATTATGATTTATTGCTATTGTTTCCAGCCGAAACTAATTTAATGTATTACAGAATAATGGACAATCAGTGTTTATATTGGTGTACTTGGTATTATTTATATAAGCATAAGGTTTGTATATATCCATATTTTTATTTAAATTACCTTGAGCACTCTGAAGACTCATATTATTTATTAGTTTTTTAAATAATTATATTAGTTGAGTTGATGATTAATGTTTCTAAGGCTGAACTCGAGATGTTTAGAGCTTTGCTTGTCAATATTATAACCGTTTTGCTTCTACATTACATCAGGTCGGTGTTATGCAAACCAGTTACATGAACTGACAACATTATTAACATAAATGAACCTCTAACAGGAATTTCACCGAGAAAAGTTAATTGCTTATTGCTTTTTGCGATATATTGTGAAATGCTCTGTGTAATTGATTGCTGAACGCCACGAGGCGGCGTCGTGGCGCGCAACTGAACTGATCCTAAGCATACCCACCTGTCTTCATAAAATTGTTATAAACTTCAGTCTCTTTGAAATACCGTACGTATTAAAGAAATATTCGCTCGTTCAATTCACATATCAATCGTTTCACATATCAATTAGGAACGAAATAAAACAAAACAAAAAAACATCTATTAGCCAAGCGTCAAATACAGTATACATAATACGGAGCCAATAAATATTTACTTAGAGACTTATAGTTTCAAATGAGCATTTCCTGTATATGACGCATACACTCAAAGTTACATCTAAGTATTATAATACTTAGATATAACTTTGGGGGTTTGTGTCATATGTATATTTCAATCCAGCATTAAATTAGCGATAGTTAGGATTATACCTTTTATTTCATTTAAAAATAATGAAAAAGTAGAAACTGTAAGTAGCACATAGAAGTGGCTGCATCTGCTTAAAGACCTCTGCAATAGACTTTGAATAGGATAACACTAATAGGACAGCAGGAATAGGACGACAAGAATAGGACAGAATAAATGGGATAACCGACAGCTATTTCTGACATATATATTAGGCATTGATAATAAATTAAGTCGGTTAATATTTCTGATAATAGGAGTGCAAGAATAGGTGCAGTTAATTTATGTTAATCGGTACCTATCCTACTGAACGTTGGTCACACGCGTTGCTACTCTCGAGGACTAGGATCGTAGCCTCTAGTACACACGTCGCACACACCCCTTAGACCGAAACACATGTGATACATATTTTAAAAACAATTACATCACAAAACGTATGTGGGAATTTAACTGGTGAAAAGTGGGAGTGTTCTACACACCTCTGCTTATCTCTTCGGGTATTAGAGGCGTGATGTTACGTTTGCGTAATACAAATATATGTCGCGGTGTGACTGCCCCGGGCGGGTTGTACGTTCGAGTATTGGTTCTAATACATGTTATAATACACCTCTTGTGAGGTGCAACAACCATTGTGTGAAATGTATCGTCAACATTTATTGCGTAATGCTAACATAACATCGTGCTTGTTATTCCCTGATGGGTTAGACAGAGGAGTGTTGTAAACCTACTTTTACTTTTTACTAGTTATGTTATATGTCAGACACAAATCTAGATTCCAAGCTCCCACTGGTAATTTTAAGGTACGAAAACCTAATAGTACCTACTTAGGAGTTCGAAGTCAGAATCTGTTGATGAGCAGCCACGATTGCAGCCATTCTACTAACTAGGCAATGAGTAAATAAAAGTACACAATGTCCACCAAATCTAATTCAGCTAAGTTTCAAGTTAGTTGCGATTTCACACTGAAACGAATCCGGCATCTTTCACGACATTTCGTGATCTCGAGCAGGATCTGGCACGCGCGAGACCGCGGTGGGAACTAAAAGACCGGATACACCTACCTCCGTGACCTTAGTTACGCAATAAGATATTAATTATTCAGGATTATATTACAGCGATTGTATAAAAATAATTTACGACCACAATAAAATATTACGGCTGGTATGTTAAAATAATTAGTATAGAAAGCGTGTTAAATATAAGAGAATTTTGATTCATTAATTAATGAGTTATAAAATTAATTAATTTTGTTATCGTCTCATTAGTTCCCACCACCTATTCATTAAGCTTCTGAGCTTGGCATTGCTCAAACGTTTCACGCTTCACAGAGCAACACTGTATATCATATATATTACTGGTAATATCACGAGCTGCATTGCTTTCACTAATCTTGACCCCCGCTGACCGGTCTGAAGCTTCTCCGACCTGCTCTCCACTGAGCACAGTCGCTAAATTATATTAAACGCATCTGTTCTATGTTAAGCATTGCTCATAGACGCGCGTATCGGAAAGCGGAGCGTATGTTTACGCTGAGATATAAACATTTAGCTATAGTTCACAAAATTACAGTATTTTATATTAAACATTGACATTGACTGCCTCGTTGGTCGTGTTGGTTGCAAGTGCGACTGCCGAAC
>DWDV01001500.1:0-13126 GCA_018245615.1 Mimoniades ocyalus | reverse complement strand
AGGATAATTATTGAAGAAAAACCCAATATCTTTCCATCCATCGATAACAACTTTGCCCCCAAATACCATTCCACTATCATCGCTTTACTAGTATTATTATTAGTATCAACCTCGGCAGCGTCTCCAAATTTCAAATTGTTCCATTCGAAATAGTTCTTAACGGTTTGTCGCTGAGGCTGGTATAGATACACCTACTACTAGCTAATATTTATTGCGTTCCATCGCAATCGCAGCGGCGTCGAATTATTTGCATACGACCTTATTGAAAAGGTTCTATGAGTAAGTGGTTTTGCGTAATAAAAAGTCAGTGCCTATCTTTCATCCGAGATTTATCCGGCGATGCTCCTAGCTTGTGATTTGATGTGATTTTTACTATCGTACACAATGAAAGAAGCGTAAATTTATTTTTTTTGCATACATAAGCTTCTATAGGATTTTATAGAGCGAACTTGCAGGCTTGATAATAAGAGCGGTTTTAAAATGACTACAACATTGTGACGTCATACTTGATTTGATAATTGTTTTAGTCGTTAGTGTTAAGTGAGTACAAGCGATGCCGTGGAAGACGTATTAATTTTTATGTTATTCTTATTCAATGATTTAGTACACGATACATAAGTCCAACTTACAACCAAAATTTAATACATAAAATAAATGTTCATCTCTTATTGAGATCATGTTGATTTTTTTATATTTAGTCTGACAAACAGGTAAACGAGCCGTCTGATGGACCGTCGCCTGTGGACATTTGCAACATCCCAGAAGAGTCCAATGCGTTGTCCAATTGCAAGAGTCCAATGCGAAATGCCCGGTGTCATAGCATTGATGTCTTATTTTTGAGTGTTCAGCATATACACTACGTTCAAATGTCATGTATCTACTAACTGAACGTCTAGAGAACGCAGAAGCGCTCGTAGCTGTGTCACTACTGAGGATTATAAGCGATCCGTTAAGTTAAGTAACACCGGTCGCGTTCAGCGCTTGTAACGGTAACCCCTCGTAACAAATTTTCACGAGTGTTTTCGTCAAAGGGACCATAAGCCAATAAGTCCCGGTCGTTATCGGTGGGTAAAGACCGCTGGACCTCGTCGAAGACCTTAAGACTTATTCCGATTATTTATTAGATGTAAATAAAAAATGAAACATAAAAAGGTATTTAAATACTTTTAAAACCAATCGGATTAGTACAGTTTACCATTAGCCCCAGCCAGGTGGGATGAAGATATGCGAAAGGCTGCAAGCAGAAGCTGATGCGGCAAGACGAGGGAAGACAGGGCGCGATGCCGCTCTTTGGGAGACGCCTATGTCCAGCCGTGGACTGAAATAGGTTAATGACGATGCCCAGCCATTATCAGATTGGAATTCTTCTTTATGGCGTGTGAAATCTGATAGCTCGCACTTGACCAGCTTAAAAAAAAAATACATGGATGTTGGAAAGCCACCTGGGAAAGGTCACTTGTCAATGAATAAATAATAAATTTCAATAAATAAATATATAAATAAATCGAATAGGCACCTAGATATTTTAGTGTATATTATATAGTGTTCATAAAAAGTTTTTCTTCACCGTTATCGCAAGTGATATTTAAACTTAAAACGCACATTGTGCAAAGAGGTACGCGCTAGGATTTGAATCCGGGCTCCCGGAATGAGAAGTCGAATTTCAAACCACCAGGCTATCTATCTATGTATTAATATAGTTCATAATCTCCTTATAATTTAAATTTTTTTCATGTCGTTATTAATACTAAAGGAGTTTTATTTTGAAGGTTCAAAAAATAAAATTTTTACCTTTCTCTTGTGCTTTTCTCATTTCTAGTTGATATTTCTTTGAGCTTCTGTAAGCCGGTTCTTTGATTCTGTCGGTCAATAAGGTTAATGGTGGTTATGGTTAACGTAGCAAAGAGCCAAGACTACTGCGAAATTCTACTTACGAATGATGTTATTTTCTTGAGCATGTTAATTTTTTCTTCAGTGTTTAAATTTATTTCAAAGTTTTACATGTTTGTACTTGATAACTTCATTCTTGCTTTCGCTGTCAACTAACAATACACCTTTACACCATATATAAATCAATGAAATTGATAAAAAATTACCATGTTATACATGTAATAGCTTAATTTCGAAATTTGGGAGAGGTTCAATAAACGCTCAGAGAAATCTCAATTTTATTCTTTTTAAGTATGTAAATATGTATATAGAGCAGATTAATATGGCTTGATTAAAAAAAAAATTCCATTCACACGATAGGTACTCGAAAACGTATTCGGGTCAGGGTTGAGACAAGATTGCTTCGCGACGTACTTCCATAATACACACCCTATTGATTATATTACGTAGACGATATTGTCTTATTGCTATTGTACGTATATTCAACCGTGTAAATATATCCCGAAGGCTCTCGCCGATGTTCTTAATTTCTTATTAATTTCTGTTCATTTAACTTCAATACGAATAAGTATTCTCTAACGATGTTCGAATGTTTCGAATTATGATGTTAAGTATCCGAAATTTGGACGTAAATGAACCCTGCATCATGTGTTGCTTGGTGTATATAGAGTTGGCATATCCATTCAACCGTCCTTTAATGTGGATAGTGGCTCAATCATTTTATTCAACGAATATCGATCCGGTTACGTAGTTAGCAACACATTGCCTAGATGGATACACTATCGTCGTTCACATGGCGTTGCCCCCACGTGTAGCTTAATGATCCGAGTATGATTTGTTTATAAGTACTGTGAGGTTGCGCTAATTGTGTAGTTAAATGTACGATTTCTTTTACCAGGAATGCTAATTCCTATATTTAAAAATATTGCTAATGCATTCTTACCAAGAAAATGTACGTCTTTTTATTGCATTGTCCATCAATTCTTTGGACTATCTCCACTGTTTTCGCTAATTTGTTCAGGTATTACGTTAAGGCCCACTTGTACTGTCACAGGTTAATCGAATCCAGGATCCCCGGCTCGACGGTCAGTTTCACTAACCACTAAACGAAAACGAGCTAGTCAAATGTGTTTATTGCCAACCTGTCTAAATTATACGTTGCCACTAGCACAGTGTACACGATACAACGAAACCTAATATGAGTTCTAAAAACGTGCCTTCGTTCTATTTCATTCAATTCGTTTATTTTCTTTTAATATTTCGGCTCGACGCTAAATGAAGCTGATTGTTTTTTGAAACGCGCCAGAGTTTTATTTTCGATCGTCAGTTTTTGTTTGTAAAATTTTTTCAATGTTCAGCTTCGTAAATCTCGGTATTTTTGTGTTCCAAGGCATTATTGATTAGGATGTAACCTGAGCTAATATGCAGTATAGTAGCTAAGACGTTGAATGATGTTTTGGTTTATTTTTATTAATGTAGCATCTACTCGTACTAGAAGTCGAATAAGGTGAAGTTTAAAAACTGGCGAGTATTAGAACATACAGAGAGGCAAAAGTTATCTCAAGGCAACATTACCCGCAAAGAAACAGTCGTCAGCCATTATATGAGACAGAACACAGAAACGTACCAAATTGACTTCCATTCTGTTTAGTGAGCTTTTAAAAATTACTTACCGTCTCTCAACTAACACTATTAAAACAAACAGGCGAGTTTTTTAATAAGTGAACATGTCGAAATGTAATAAGAAATAAAGTAGATCTCTTTATCATTAGCCTCTTTCAGGCCTCGTTAGAGCAACTGCGAAGTAAAAAACAGAAAAAAAATATTTTTGAATTTTATAACAAGACAGAAGCACCTTTAAATATTGAACAAAAATAAAAGAAAAGTGAACAGCTCCAACGGTAGCTAATCATTTTTGCCAAAACAAAAATATATCGAGTTTCTGAAACTGATTAAGGCGAGACTAAACAATATCGAGACAAAAGGCGCCCGAGGTAATATTAGCGCTCGAGAGCCCCGTTGTCGCCTACAATAAACGAGTGCACGGAAACATTTTAAAATTAACTCCCATTGTCTTGGGGGGTCTTTTAAACTCCTTTCATTTTCTCAAATAACAGTACTTTATGTAGGTTGTATACTACAATGAGTCACGTTGCACGAGAACATCTTAAGACGTTATGTTAGTCCAAGATTTAAAATACTAGTAGAATAGAGAAGAAAATGGTTAACCAATCGAAAGCCTTTTATATAAATAAGCAACATGGTTTTTTTCAACCCTTTTATTGTTCCACTGTTGGAACATGCCTCTCCTCTCAGAATGGGAGGGTTAAGGCCATAGTCTGCCATGCTGGCCAAGTGAAATGGCGTGAAAATATGTATGTATGATATATAGTAGCAAATATAATTTTAAGTAGTCACTACGTTCCAGAACCATCTACATTCAATCTTACAAAATAAATAACTTGCACCAGAGACTATTTACAATCATTCTTTTACGACAACAACATATCTTCATGCCAGGTCGCTTACGGGGTAAGTTCTTCTTGCACGTTTAAGAGTTATTTTCAAATCTAATCGTGTTTCTACGTATCCTTGAAATTAAAATACAACTATGAATTTGAAGACACGGTAATCACATTTTTTTACAAATATGGTACATCGTACGTATAAACGTTATTTGTAGTCACAGGCACGCATAGTAGGTTCAAAATTATATCTAAAATTATTCCTCACCAAATGCCACCTTTAATATGCTTAATATTGAAATAAGCGTTTAACTATGCAATAATTAATAAAGGATAATAAAATTAGGTTTAAATGAACCAATTTTTAATAAAACATGAAGACATAAAATATTTTAAAATTTTCCAGCGTTGCATTCTCTGGGGCCCCATTCCCGTGCACTATCAATGCGTCTCTAGAGTAACGACAGGAACAGTCCTCACTGCACAAAGCCTTTGTACTTAGTTTCATAGAAAAAATTTGAACACGTCTGGGAAATCTTCATACGAATGATCTGTTAGTTTTTTTTTCAAATTATTCTCATGAAACACCAAAGCGCGAATTTAAATTATGAACATTAATGAAATATAAAAAAAAAGACGCCACCTACCTACGATTTGAATGTTTTAAAAGAACATGGTTTTAAATAAAGAAAAATATTTTGGCAAGCGGAGCTCCAAACGAGAATGGAGCTTTGTTTATTATTATTACGTACACTTCGTTACCGAGGATATTCGAGCCGAATGTTTTGCGCATTAACGTTTTCCATGTATCTTTGCCCCGGTCGGGTAAATGGAAGGTAATGTTAAGCCTGTTTGTCGACACACCAACGCTTTCAGCGGGAGGTCTTCCGAGTACGATATCCGAGCAGGCTGAAACCACTCTTATCCCGAAATCAAATATAAACAACCGGGTTTCGACTGGAACAATAATTCCGTTTTTTTGTTTTCCATTATTCTCTCTGCATCGACGAAAATGTTGTACCGAAAAATGTGGGTAATTTTTATACAAATAGTAAGAGACGGCGGGATATACTTATCATTGTATTAACGTCTATTCTATGCGGAAACCTCCGGGGATTGAGGGAATCTCAGATAATGCCGCTCCAGTATAGGTTTTTGTTATCGGCCTGACTCGACGTACCGTCGCTCACCTCGGGCTACGGAAATGTATGTATTTCTATACAAAAATGTCTAAAATATAATCGGAACAGTGGCTACATTTTTAGAAAGAGAAATTCTCCGTTCCGTTAACAATGACGTACATATATTATTTTGAAACATAAGTATTAGCTTGCTACATTTAATTTTCAACAACAGCGCTCGCATTTCTGATCCTAATTATAGAGGGGTATATGTTTATTTCTTGTTATCGGTATATTCGTTTGATCTTAACCGTAAAAGTCAAGATACAAACATTTTAAACCAGACACGATAGCACTTTTACTTGCTAATACTCTGTACGCGATCCGTTGCAGATGCCATAGTTGATAGCGGGCACTTCTGAACGCTGCCTACTCGTGTACCAGTCTCTACGCATGATAAAAAAAAGAAATATAAACTTTCGTTACACTCTGTATCCGTCGAAAAAAAGCAATCAAATTGTCATGATAAAACAGGAAGAATAATTCAATTCGTCATAGAGAAGGAGGCCAATTTTCTTTCTGAAATTAAATTTCGTGATGCTCGAAATTACTGTCACAGGCGTATATACTCGTAAAACCTAATAAGATAGCAGCGGGTACATTTGAGTGCGTGTGGACGTACCCGCGAGTGGGCGTGTGCATTATCCAATTTGTGACGAAGAAGTATTTATAAACGATAAGTGAGACGATTAAGTGAGACATTGATAGCGCTGGCTGCGGGTGGTATAGTGGTTCCGTAATGTTTACATACCGAACATGCCAGTCGCCGGTCTGATACAAGGTGGGCGTCCAACGTACTATTATAGGAACTGTACGAAACAAAGTACATATGTAGATCGAAATAACGCTAGGCGTGATTATTGAATGCCATAGTAATCGCTGGGGATTCTTATTATACAAGGCATACCCAGTATTTAATTACAAGTGTACAGATAAACAAGTAACGCGACCACCTTTTTCAGTAGCGCGTCTTTGTTAGTGAATGTAATATGATCTTATTAAAATTTAAGTTACTGAGAACGAATGTATACGAAAATTAAATTATAATATGGACATCATACGTAATAAGAGCAACATTTCTTTACTACAATATGTACATATGTATTTATATACGTGTAACAAGCCCCCACAGAGGAGCCCCCTCACTAACTGATATATGAACGTAAAAGCCAGACCGCTGTGCATATGAGAATCGTAACATAAGAAGCTTTAGTGACTTAAGCAGCTGCTAATAAAAGATTTCGGGAAAATTCCTAAGGATTAGTAAACGCAAGAAAATTGAGCAGACATAACGTTTGTGGATGAAGTCTTGAGCACGTACAATCACGCCTGTAATCCCCGAAGAGGTAGGCAGAGGAGTGTAGTGCACTCCTACGTTTCACCAGTTATATTTACGACATTGTTTGACGAATGTAGAATAGTATAGCACGAATCTGGACTTCTAGCCATTATTGAATAATCTACATTAGAAAAATTCAACAGTCCTAACCCGGGATTTGAATCCAGAGCCTCGCACCTGAGCCAAAATCGTTGCAACCGACGCAACCAACGTGACAGTCAGTCTGCAGTAGCGCAGATTATTCCAGTACCTTGTATTTTTCGGTACATAAATTTCATACAATACAAATCTGTCTGAGACAACGAAAGAAACTTGAGACTTTTATACCTTAGACAAAAATCGTTTTGTCTAACAAAGAAAAAATAAATTTAGGTCAATATAACGTAAGTACGAGTATGTAGTAGCAAGTAACTTTCTGCTCGAATGATCTTGGAATTACTCCACTTTCGATACAAAGGTACATTTTAGAATTCTATTGAGCTGATCCTTTATTTGTCATATCTTATACATATATACATCCATTTAACCGTCATCATTTAATTTGTAATTTAAAAAAAATCTATATTTTGACACTGATATAAAATGTTAGACGTAAGCAATTTTTTACGCGCGCCGATTTCGGCTCAGCCGGATAAATTTCGCCAAATTTGCCGCAATGAAAAAAAAATACATACAAAGTGAAATTAAAATTTTTAAACGTACCCGACTAATTATCATAAATTTAATAAATCACGAGCGAACAAAGAAGATTCGTGCACTCATTTTGTGCAAATTCATCCGGGCCCCTAAATACTGGGGCAATCTCCGGGATTCCATTCCGGAGTACGTTGTACGTACCGCGAGAGTACGTAACCGAGATTATTTCACGCATGCGAAATGCATAATTAACTTATATTAACATACGGCGCCGCGTTCACGGCACCCGCGCTTATTCACAAACGAAGACGCCGCTGGAGATTATGAATCGTAATGACTTGTCCCACTAAGAACTAGCAGCTGCTTCGTATACAGTTGTAATACACCTTGTTTGCGTTTTTATTCCAGTCCATTATTTTAATTGTGGTGTACTGTATTATCCCCAACGCGCGTATCCGCCATGGGGATTACGTGCAAAACCATCAATGAAAGTGTAGAAGGGCTCTCATTTGCGGAGGCGTATGTCCAGCGGTGGACGGAGACAAGGTTGACTGGTAGAGAATGCCACTAGGCATTAAGTCCGCCTCTTGTATAATCTACCTTGTTTTAGGTTGCACAATAAAGGGTAAATAAATAAATAAATAAATAAATAAAGTTGATGATGTTTCAGTGTCATGTGATGTATTGTTTATGGAAAGGTGTGACGTTAACCGCGTCGCATAGTTGCAATACTTTCAGCGTATTCTTATGGTTTTTTTTTTCACGGTAATTCTTGTCACTAAGGTTATCTATGTGTATAAATACTTGTTAAGATATCTGAGCTGAACCTAAAGCATATATGACAGTGCAATATCATATTGTATCTACTTATATCGAGGGCAGATCGCCATAGCTGTCATTGGGCAAAACGTTTGTCCAACAGTGGGCTGCGACAGGCTGATGATAATGATGATCATTCATATACCATCGCTTATTTGTGTTTTATATGTTCTACAGTTATACTGTCGCTAATTAGTCTGCCACCCTCGTGTATAAGATATTACATCGCACTAGACTGCCTCGTTGGTCATGTGGTTGCAAGCGCAACTGCTGATCAAGAGGTCCTGGGTTCGAACCGCAGGTCGGGTACAATTGGTTTTTTTTCTAACTTGAAATTTCTAGTAGTTGCTCGTAGTCTGAATTTGTGCGCGATGTATTGCAAAAGACTCACCACCTATACCACGGTGGGACGTAAACGTAACTGGTTAAACGTGGGAGTGTATTACATTCCTCTGACTACCTCTTCGGAGATTGCAAGCGTGTTATTACGTTAAATCACAAGACGTTTGCAAGTCCTGAGAACTGAAATGAAATGTGTTATGTCTTACATTGTTGGCTTATCGTATCATTAGAGAGGGAATAAAATACAATTGCTGTTGGACAGTAAAAATAAACGCCGAGCAGCGCGGTTCAATTGTATAGTTCAATTGTGATAATGCATAAAAAAATATAAAATGGGCGTTTCATTTATCATTTTATTACACTTTACCTTCAGTTGGACAGTTACCTTAACTCGTGCGGTTCACAAAGGTGACAACGTACGAACGCCAATGGTATTCTCGGCCACGTATATTATGAAGGAGGACGCTAGAAGTGGGTCATATGACAAACTTTACTAGCTATGAACGGGCCGATTAAGTGCCTTGTTATGTTATATTGTTCGCTTTGTGCGTACCCTGTACGTATTCTCTTTGTGGAGCCAAATGTGACGGCTCCAAGAGTGTATGGACAAAGATAGTTTCGCCCCGAACAATTAACCGGCGCCGCTCTGTGTTTAATAAGCGTGAGAAGTTTAAAAGCGCCTTTGATGATACGCTTTCCATGTACATATTTAATATGTATGAGATGTGCGTGCACATGTAGGCGTTTTGTATAAAAAATTTAGTTTGTTACATTTATATACATCTTTCATTGGCTATCCAAAAAAAAGCTCTAGATCAGAAACAACATCATAGATCTGAAATTTATTTTATAGAATAATGGTTAAAGAAATAAAAGTACAAAAGATGACATAACATAACCTGTTTATTATATAATGACGAGTGATCATATAATATTTTTTCTATCACACGCTTATAGTATGTATTTCATGCGCCGGCTTTGTCTTCAATAATCGCAGTACTTTTATTATAAAATATTTTACTTGAAACATCTATTATTTTTCTCACAGAAATTCTCAGTTTACATCTACCCCACAACCATCATGACGACGTACATGCAAGGATGATGATATTTTCGCAAGACTAATTTCTTAGTTTCGTCTTACGTGTAACTAATGACATACGTACATAATATGTACGTATGTCTACATATATATCAGCCGCTAACGAACGCTTCTACTAAATCCGAGCTGAGAACGCGACAGGCGACACGTGCGACTCCCCGACGGTGACGAGTGTCGCCGTCTCGGCTAAGCTGATGTCTGTCACTACAGTAATATATTATATTATGATATATTACAACCCGCAGTTGACGAGAGGCCAAAAATTGCTCTTCACGTTTCGCAGTTATTGTCGAGATTTACAATGACGGAATAGTGTATGACCCTTTCGTAACAAGTGGACTTAAGTTCTGTGCTACCTTCTATTCGAATAAATCGGTTTAGTACTTAACTAATCTTAACTAAATTACCTTAGAACAGAACAATCTAAATAAATGTTATTAAAAATTCTAATTAGAGTTAAAGATATGAGCTATGTACTCGTATGTATATAGTTGCCATCAAATAGTTATATTATCATATAAATATTAAATAGCCTATCAGCTATCGTATTGTGATTGAATACCCTGGACTGAATAGTTTAAACATATGATAAACAGAAAAGAAAATTTACACATTAAACGAAAATAAATCAGAAGGTAATTATAAATTGTTTTTTTTTTATTTATAATTAAAATTAACCTCCATATCTCCATTAAATTAAATATATACCAGTTTCCTTCTGATATTGTCATTTTATAGACACGGAAAATCGACTGATTAGGTATATTATCGACGTTTACTATAATGCCTACAGATAATAAAAGATAAAAATCCTAGTAATAGTCGTATATTTTAAAAAGTTATATAATTTGAAAATTATGTGATATCAGCAATCGTTAAATTTATCAGAACTACGTGAAAAAGAGCCAAGAGGAAAGATATTTTCCAGATAAAATATGAGTTATACTTAACACTTGTGATTAAGTTTTCACTGGTGTAGGAGATGTTGAAAAATATTCATAACTATCACCTTTTAAGCAGCGACAGAAATACGGTGATAATGCTGTTTTATGATAGACATAGTATGATGATAAAATAATATGACTTAGCAATCAATTTTTACTATTGCACAATAAATTTTTGTATCTTATAGTATTTCTGTCCTATTCGAAATTAAGATATGACTACCTGTGAATTGACCACGCCAGTAGTTCTGCGTAACAGATTACTACTTTTAAGAAGAATATATTTACACGTGCAATCTTTTCGGTCGAGCACACTCGCCCGTGCAAACAGAGCACCCCGAGTTGAGAGATAGCAAATGGCAGGATTTGAGCATAATGGGCGAGTTACACGTGTCAAGTCACTAGAGTCATCCTTCTTCTGTATATAATGGCCTCGTGTAGGGTGGTCTTACGATGTGGAGCTCAGAACATTATCCTTTTACGAGTGCTCATCCCTTCAGACGAGTGGTAGTTCATTTTGCACAATGTTATCGTTATTACGAGTGTACATACTTCACTATATTTAACACAATTTACAAACATAAGTTTGTCTAGAGTTAAATTACCACTGCCGTTCCATACAATACATCTGTATGTCAAATGATATAGAGCTAATGCGCTATCTCAGATTAATAGGGCGGATACAACGTTATTCCTGAGGATTAAATAAAAACGCTTAATATTTGTTTTACTAATCGGTGCACCTTGTATATGAATTACAGTTACGAATAAATATAAAAATGACGATCCGATATCCAATACAATGTTTGTAACAAGTTACATTGTGTACGAAATTGTTAAACACATATAAACACTCGGAGTATAATGCTCACTCGTTGATAGAAGATAAATAATAAATGTCAATAATTTTCGCACACAATTAAAATTGCTAATTACACGACGCGTTACTCGATTGTCCTCTCGATTTGTACAGAAGCGGGATAACACGTATTCTTCGTAACCCTCGATAGGGTTGTCACGAGCTTATAAAATTTGTGCTTAGATTTTGTACTTGGGTGTATGATACTTTATAAATTTGCCTTATAATTATATCTGCTGCCTTTTATAAAATTATTACAATATTACGTTTCGATGCCTCGTATTTTTTCTACTATCTATATTATAATCACACATTTCTACGAGAAGATCGTCTAGCAATAGGACAGCCTTTTCTATTAAACCAGTATACGTCTCTTTAAACTTAAAATATTTTGTAATAACTGTATTGTACAAGGAACATTTTAAATATCTAAACAAGTAGGGCAAGGTTTCTAGACTCAACGGAGAGAGCCTGATGTACTACAGTTTCACAGTTTTATTAGGATATTACGGTGTGTCGATATCCGTGTCTGATGTGACTGTTCATGAACACATCTAAAATTATCCGGGAGACGCCAACGAGCACGCGTTATAATATTGCGTACACCGTACATAATTAAATTACATATCGCTACGTGTCGGAGGTCGCGCGATTATCTGTTTGCGGCAATGTTTCCGTGTGATATTGTGTACTCGTAATTTCCCCGGATGTAATGCGTGTCGAGCGAGTTGACGAGTTCACAGATCGTTTGTTGGCAATTGAAGGGACAATAATAAATTGAGAGAATTTTTCAAAGCACAAACGACAAACCGGCATCTGTTGATTCTTTTATAGAGCCAAGTTTATATATATGTATTATAGGCAAATGTCTTGCGGTATTTCACATATTCGCATTTTATATCTCGTCAAGCATTTTAATACAAGTAATCTAAAGTAGGACGTACAAAAAAATATGAAGAATAAATGTTTCTCGGTGACTCCAGACATTTCCTAATATCTATAGACGTTTATTTGAATATCTTCGAAAACTTAGCGTTTTCCTTTACTACACAATAGTTTTGATAGGCATGGAACACTGCTTCATATTATCGGTCAATCAGTTTCTATAACGATAAGTTGGGTGACCAAACTGTGTACATACCGAAGACAGCCTCGCTGCGTCATTACTTTGATGAGCAGGAGCTCGTGAAAAAAGACCTCGGATCTGTCCGAAATTAGTAAGGACTATCCCAAAAAAGACGCAAGTTAAGTCGTTATATAATAGTTTAGTAACGTATGTACTACTATGTATACATGTAGACTCACGAAACGTTTAACAGTAGAATACACAAGTTCGGTGACTCCGGCTTATTATAGTTCTTGTGAGTTATAATTTATGTAAGAAATGAAATGTTTTGAGCTCTCCAAATCCAGCGGATTCCGAGCGTCCTCTTTGTTCATCCGTTCGACCGGTCGCAGCGGCGCAACTTGTAATTAGTCAACACGTATGTATGTGTGTGTGTGTGTGTGTGTGTGTGTGTGTGTGTGTGTGTGTGTGTGTGTGTGTGTG
>DWDV01001499.1:0-13126 GCA_018245615.1 Mimoniades ocyalus | reverse complement strand
ACGTAAACATAACTGGTGAAATATGGGAGTGTACTACACTCCTATGCCTACCTCTTCAGGGACAACAGGTGTGATGTTATGTTTACGTATAACTCAACAAATACTACTAATAAATTAACTGCAATGTTTAATCAAATGATCTTGGATCAATGGCTAACTTTTCATACTGTGTTTCGACAGTAAAAGCCGGTGGCATGAGGATTACGCAACACAAAGTTCCACACCCTAAGGACACGAAGGAGGCCGCGAATGAGGACCTGACAGGTCTCTCGGGTCCATCCGCTGTGCCTTCCAACCCAGTATCTATATCAGGTGCCCCCAATAGAGGTAATGCAGACTTTACTCCCGAAGCCGCGCAGGTAGCCCATAGCCCTAAACCTCCAGCGCACATCACCAATAGACCCAATCCACACATCAAGCAACCTAGAAAGTAGATTATGTTCACAACAAATGCAAATTGCCGAAACAAAAATACATTATGTGCTTCCATAAAACTACAATATTAATGTCAATGTTGATAACACCACTTGAATAAAAGGTTGTATCATTTGGATAAAAATAGACTGCGAAACATTTATATCAGTTAGCCATAAATGTTGATAATCATAATAAAATTGATTAAAATGATTTGCGTTGATTTCACAATATTATGTATTATATGAGGTGGAGGCAACATTGATACAATTGCCAGCTGTATAAACTTAAACATTGAGTCTGTTGGAAAACTATTGTGGTTAATGTTTAATGTATAATAATTTAAATCCTTCTTTCCGCTCCACATGATTAGCAATGGCAATGTTGTATCTCAACAATAGTTGCAACTAAAAATCATTAGTGAATATTAGCACTGACATTAGGTAAAACTAAGTAAACCATCAGCCTTAAAGGTAAGAAATTCCGATGTCCTTTTCAAATGGTTCAGTACATATGGCATACTCTGTCATTGAGTGGTCTGACTGTCTTGCTACTTAAATAAATAAAAAATACATTTATCTAAGCACATAGTGTATATACGAAACTGCTGAACTTGGCCTAAAGAATAGATTTGGTATATAAAAGTATAAATGTATTATAAATAAATCAAGAAAAGTGTATTATAACCTGTGTCCTGACTAACATCTGTACCATCTATGTTTAATAATATGTTTGTGTCACTTTGACAGTATCAACATTTTCAAGGACTGTTTTATGAATAATACATAGGTACAAGGTTTAATTTGATTTTGGGTTGGATATCAATAAAAAAATTTGCCTGCAGCTGTTTATGATAAGGTGTGTGAACTGCTAGTGTTATTCGTACAAATCTGGGCTTATTATAGAATAACCTACAATTTTTAGTGTTTATTTTAAGATGAGCAAAGTATATTTTTGTTATCTTTTCTTATCTTTAACACAGACAAAGTGAACGATATGATTTGTAAAAAGAAATGAAGATGAATTTGATTTTAAAAAAGATTACAGCCTAGTATAAAAAGTAACAGTTTTTCATTTTTGCCTTCTGTCATTCAGCCTTATGTTTGTGACAATTGCGAAGCATTCAATTTTAGTCTTGTACAATATAATTAAAGGAAAAAACAGCTGACAATGTGTAAGGTGAGGTAACATGTACAATTTAGAAATGTATGAGTACAATAATATATATAGTATAATTAAAATTGAGTCCAGATGAAATGTTTAAGTTAATTAGCAGACAACTGTAAAAGAATTCCAATATTTTGGTAATACAGTTTTGTCATGTATTTTGGTGACAATATTTTATCCCAATATTTCCATTACACGGATACACACATGTGTGAGCACTGTTTCAGAATATTGTTACACAATTTTAGCATTTGGTGATACATTACACCTACTGCAGTTTTTTGACACGTTTTAACAGAAATATCATCAATCGTGAATATATTACGTTAAAACTTGACAACACTTTGTAGCTAAACTTTTCATGTTGACTCCTTATAAATTTTTACTCATAATTCTAATATATTATGTTACAAGCATACTGATTTGATTTCTGTAGCACAGAGATATTATGTATGTCAATATTTAAATACTTAAAAATCATTATTATACTGGCTTGGTGTTTGACTGGTTATCGAGACCAAATTCATTATAATAGATGTCTTTTTAACCCTGTCTGTATTACAGTACACTAGCATTACAGACTTATTTGAAAAAAAATCTAATATATCAAAACGAGGCAAATAAAAATTGTGTATAGTGGCCCTAAGGGCCAGCGGCTGCATATGTCGAAATGAAAAAAAGCGAAAACATAACCCCTGGATTATATATGTATGTACAACAGAAACATATCAATTTTAGAATGTTAGTTTTGATTTGTTTTGTATAAAAATTATATATTGTGCTATATATAAGTTAGTGCTAATATTATATGAGAAATACTTTTAAATTATATATGTTAATAATTTTTATTCTTCATTTTATAAATATTTATCATCAGAATCAGCCTAATGCATTCCACTGCCGGGCTTCCCCTGAGAGGTTATACCCATAATCCCCACACTGGGCATGCAGCATAAATATAAGTAAATGTATTTAATTAGTCGTCAATATATGTTTATATATAGTAAATATGTCCCCAGTTTAAAATATTCTATAAATTTCGATATATAACCATTAACAAGTGTGTGAATTTAAATTATAGTTATATGAATTATTAATAAACAAGAGTATGTCAATGTGTAAGCTTGATAAAATCTATTCTTTCTTTAAAATATGTTTATTACTTTCCTTATTTTAATAATAGGAAATAGATGTTTCATTAACAATGGTTTATAATTTTTGGAACTAAGAGATAAGTGTCTTGAAACTATAAAAACTTATATGAAAATTGGTTAAATGCTACTACATTTCGTGATTTTAATAAGTTTTCCTATTATTTAGTCTCCTATGTCATAAGCTTACAATTTCTTAACTGACCTTTAGATATAACTAAATATAATTGGTGCTAAGGATAACATGTGTTAAGTTGCAATTTCGATTAAGAGGGTAGTTTGCAATTTTGCAATATCGTTGGCGCGGCTAGGTGGCGTTACTGTTTGAGGGATATACTTATGGTTCATAGGAATTTTTTTTTTGAGATAGTGACCAGTTATTTTGAATAAAACAACGATTTGAAAATTAAGCTACACGCTACTGTCTTTCAGGACAATTATGTTCACTATTCCTAAGAAAGTTAGTTGATATCCAAACACCGAGCACATTATTATTAGCCGTCATCACCATCGGCCTAGCATAAACAGGTATTTTATGTCTTCTATAACACACATCAGGTAACGAAACCAGCTGTTAAGTTACACTTTTAAAAAAGTCTTCCCTAACTCATACTTGTTATCGATTTACAAAATATTATTTTGGACCCTCTAGAAAGGTGTTATTATTATAAGTATGATATTAGACTGCCCATACTTCATAAGGAAATTCTAACTTAGCACATGAGTTAATGTTGTTTACTGGTTGCATTTTTTTAACATTCCTAAATTGTGTTTAACGTGTGTTGTACTCTGTTCACGATTATTTCGAAGTACCTATTTTTTTGTGAAACTTTTTTCGGTCGTCAAATATTTAAAAATTTGGGACCATGGATTTTGTACTTTATTATATAATTTTCTATATTTAGTTTTTAAAATATAGTTTGTGAATTATGATTGTGTGTTTTTATTGAATATTCTTTACAAACGGTAAATATGTTAAACACAATTAATTGTTATATACAGGTAAGTATAGTGGACCAGCAGAATGCGGTTTATACAGCGGGTCATTCCACACGAGATACACTAAGCTTTTCATTCTAGGACCAGTGAATTATGTATTACGTAGATGTGTTTTTTAAATATCTTGTTGAAGTTCTCACAACTATATTAAGCGAATTTAAAATTTTGATGAAATAAAATATTTTTTTAGTTAGTCCGTTTAGTTCCTTATTTTGTTTGTGTGAGTTAATCAATCATAATAATATCTTCGTAATTTAAATGTTATTTTCGATAACTAAAGATTAGGAAGTAATATAATATATACCTATGAGAATTTGAAATCACGTCATTCTGAATGTGATATTAGAATTTAGCCTGTTGTGAAAAAAAAAATTACGGTAGCCTGGTGGAAATGTATTTTCAAAAACATTTACAGTTACATTATTTTTAAAGCATTTACACCTGTATAATATATATTTTCATACATTCCTATACAGACCTTTATACGTGCGCAATTACTACATCCAGCTATGAGCTGTGTGGCAGGTTGAGAGCGTTGACGACCCTCACCGACAGATCAGACATCAGACAATTCATCCAAAGTGCGGCTGTTCTTCGGGTCATACATTGTATTAATAAAACTTTAGGAGTCCCCCAATATATTAAAGTCGCTAAGCATGAAATAAAATTAATAAATTTTATTATAGATATATTTGAGTCGAGATTTTATTTATTTAACATAGAAAATCTACCAGTACGGTCGTTGACAAGAGGTTTTGATAATGTTTTCATTCTAGCTTAAAGGTTTCTTGGTTTTCCATCGCTAGGCCTTCTGTTTTTGGATATGGCGTTGCTGAATACCTGTGGTAAGAATAATGCATTATTGGTATAAAAATTTCGACTGCTTCGTTGGTCGAGTGGATGCGAGCGCGGCTGCCCGTCGAGAGATCCTGGCTTCGAATCCGGGGACGCACACTATTACATTTTCTGCTAGTTGCTCGGCGTCTGGATATGTCCCCGGTGTATGGCAATAGACTCACCACTTTTTCAATAGTGAGACGTAAACGTATTAACCGCTGACGCGTAACCTTTGCCTGTCTCTTCGGGGATTACAGAAGTGATGTTACATTTTAAAGGACAAAACGAGTTGAAAATAACCGTTAAAAAATAAACGCTTTATATGTCCCAACATAAATTTTTTGGCAATATGTAATTTTGTTTTTATCTTAAGCCTATTCAAAAATTAGTGTATGCTATAGTAAGGTTTTATACGAAATTATTTAATATGTAGATATCTAGCACACACCGACCTCGCTGTCTAATTCCAAATTGTGCGTCTGTAGAGACTGCTCGATGGAAGACGCCCCTGAGCCTGGAAACCAACACCATTGATGTTCATGGAATATTAAACGACTCATCAACTTGGACCCGTATAATGAGAAGGGGTAACCCTTTTCGTTACGAAAGACCACAGTTGGCCACACTGACCACGTGCTGGTTGGCAGAGTTCTCACGCCTTAAAAAAACAATGTTGAATTCTTATGCAGATTTTCTCACGATGTTTTCATTCACTATTATAGTAGGTTCACATTTCATATTTAAAAAGCACAAACAATTCAGTCAGGTGAACCTCAGATCGCCGTTATGAATAGTTGTCAATAATAATAAATCCTTACTAAGGGTCCCAATCCGTAATAAATCCTTAATTAATAATAATAAATCCTTAATAATCCTCAATAATAATAATCCTTATAATAAGGGGATTAAAAATGTGATTATTTGTAAGATGACAAGAAAATTTTATCGTCTGCAACAAAAGTTTTTCTACTAATTTCAAAACTGTATTGACTAAATCCACTGTCTTCAAAACATTAGTGAATTAAAATTACAATGTAGTTATATAAATAGATTTCAATACATACGTAGTAAATAAATATATCAACTTACGTCGCAAAGAATCCCGTCTTTCAGCCTGAAAGAAATAACATTAAACAATTATATATATATAAAAATACTCTGGCTGTACCGCAGTTAGGAATCGTTCTATCCCTTTCATACACATTACGGATAGGCTAAGGGGTAACGAAACAAATCATCATCATTAACCCTTTTTCCCTTTCTACTGTTAGAAGCGGATCTTCTGTCCGAATCAAGGGCGTCGCCAGCCGATGGCCCAGAAGGGGGCAAGTTGACATGGAGAATGAGAAAAGTATGAATTGTAGGTAAAGTCAAGAGCACATGAAGCTTTTCACTTATAGTACTAGCCTTACATCTACGGAGATTGTAATAACAACGGTACAGAGTCCAACGTATATAGCTATACGAACTCTTAACTGTACACTAAATAATACACTTGTAAATAATTACATTTATTAGAAAAATAGAATAAAAATAATTTAGAAGTATGATGATGAATATTAGGAATCGAATTGGTGAATTCATTCTAGTTTCGACATAAGAGCTCGATCGATAAGACGTCGATCAAGCTATTCAAGTCAAAGACTTAGAACTATGGTTGCTTTACATTTGGCAACTTTTTTAGAATCTCTAAGGAGGGGCACCTGCCCTTGGTCCGAATGTTTAAACCCTCGTCTGCCACGCTGACCAAGTACGACCAAGATATTGACTCTTAAAAAGCAAATTCTTTTTAGATAAAGCTGCGCGCCTTGACACGAAAAACTTTAGTGAAATTGTTATAATACAGCTTTTGTTAAAATACAGAGAAAGTAATGAACTGAATGTAATACACAGATTTGAATATGAAATCTTACCAGGTCGACGTAACTTGGCTTGAAATATTTGGAATTCAAATCTTTCTCGCTCTGCGTTCCAATCCCGTTAGAAGCAGCTGGTGATAGGGAATGATTGAATAAATCATACAACAGTCTGCGATTCAGTGTTTGGTCAACAAACCTATCATTTACTTGACGTGTTTTCGAAGAAATTGCAATTTCGATAGGAAACATCTTGCGTAAGATTAAACTGAAATAGGTTAATACATTCGACCACTTTCTGGACATCAAACCACTGGGGACATTGTCGACAGTTTATCTGCTATCATGTTTCTGGCTACTGATTTTATACAGGTTTAAGAATAACGTTCAGCCCTAATATTTGATGTAATTTTAACATAGAGATAGGTAATAAACAGATAGAGTGGATGAGTTATAAGCGCGTATGTAGGTATGTGAAAATGTCGCGTTGATAGAAAGAGAAAGAACATGTTTTTGGTATACGTGGTACATGTTGTCACGCGCGAAGTTGCTGGCGAATGCAATAATTTACAGAGAGAAACGAGTACCAAATCCATTCTCTTTCTCTCTCTATGGACGAGACGACCTTATGCTTGGCTTGCCTACTTATATACGTACATATACTTATAATACCTCTGTGGATTTTAAACTGTTTTGTTACCTGTTACTGTTACTGACAGGATCGTTAGGCCCGTTGGTTCAATGGTAACTAACCCCGAGTCAGTAGCTGATATACGAGCCAGGAATTGCAGTCATAATTCGCAAAAAGAACAAATATTCGCATGATGAATACCAGTGTTCGTTTTACATACAGGTATATTTGTTTTATCGACGTCGTATTTTTGCTATTTATGGTCATAAAAAATTTCTAATAGGCTCGGCTAATAGGCTTCTAATTTCTAATCAACTCGGCACTTTAAGGAATGCGCATCTCCTCTCGCCATCTGACTTCACCTAACAATGTCTACCGCGCTCTACCGAATACCTGACGATACTATAAGCACTGCTATAAGCGTGAGTACCTGACTATTACGTCATCATAGCGAGATGTTTAGTCAACTTTCCCGGATTATTCTCCCCTTGCCGGATCACGTTATCTCTACGAGGTGCCTAGTCGACTTCCGCGGGTTACGCTCGCCTCGTCGGATCCCCGTCGTCACGGCGCAGTGCTCAGCGACCGTGCGCGGGTTATACTCACGCTGGCGGACCCACACCGAGTCGCGGTAGTTGACGCGGCGCGCGGCGCGGCGCCGCTTGCCGCGCGCGCGCCTCGCCGACGCCGCGCGCGACTCCGCCGACCACCGGCGCGCCACGTGGTGGTACAGGCAGCGGGACGACGCGCTGGACACCTGCACGCGACCTCACCGTTCTACTTACCCCCTACTATATGAAATAGTCTTCACTTTGCAAATAATGTATAATGTAACATCACGCCTGTAATCCCCGAAGAGGTTGGCAGAGGAATGGAATGTAGAGCACTCCCACGTTTCATCAGCTACATTTACGTCCCATTATGGAATAGGTGGTGGGCGTATTGCCATACCCCGGGCACATATCCAGACTCCGAGTAAACATCACGGCTTTATGAATTAAGTGTGCCCCCATTTTAATTTAATCGTATTTCAAACATTTACGCAGTCATCACTGTTGTCATTATCAGCCTATCAGTGGCCACTGCTGGAAAAACACTTCTACTTAAAGAGTTTTAACCCTAATCCCCATGGAGAACCTTAACCTTCATGGGTTAAGGATCCAGAGTACAAGTTCTCGCACCGCCTATGCTGCTGTCTGTTAGCGGCCAGGTCATTTATCCGACCGTAGGTAGACTACAATATATGTACCTCGATAAACCGGTTTCCAGAACCACCTCTGTTGTATCACAGGGTGCATCATGAGCAGTCATGGTTGCCTTGGACTCCTAAAATGGAAATTGGAATCCCTCACACCCCCCACCTCCATAAAATTGACATTTCTGATATTTTTTATCAAATCATCAGAAATTGGATGTGATAAATAGTCGTAACCAGTTCGCATTGTGTGTCGTCCAGCTCATCCTCCATGATGTCCAGCTCATCCGTGTCCTTGGCAGGTATGATCAGCAGCTTCGTCTCCGGACAGGAGCTCGTCACCACCATTTGCGAAGATTTGGGGAATATTAGACGATGAGCCGTCCTAAAATTGAAACGATCTAAGCATTTTTTGAAACTATATATCAAAAGGCGAAATTGGAAATTACTAGTAACATTTTTAAACTAGATCCAATAGAAAGAGTCTATAGGACACTCTTTCTCTCTTAGAAATCTCTTCAATATTTTTTAGAGTGTGAATTGTATAACTCACTTGCCTAGCATAGTCCACAATGGTCTTAGGATTTCACATACGATAAGAAGAGCCGTTTCCAACAGTAAAACGATACAAAAGTTGGTAAATTAGGTACTCCTAATATCGAGATCGTGACTATCTACGCTCGTCGGCTAATCTCTAGTACCTTGGTATGTAAGAAGGTGGCTGAAAGACTTCGCGCGTCGCCATATCCTGGCACACGCCGTCCAGTAGAATTATGTCTTCCATCAGCTCGTTGACGACAAACACCTGAGCATATTTTTTAATATTTCATAAGTAATTTTAGCAGATCTTACTTTTTAAAAATTCCTCATTATGAAATTATGTCGATACTGTTTCCCCAATCGCGTATTTGCGGATTGCAAGTCTACAAGTTAAGTTTAAATATCACTTGCGATAACGGTGAAGTAAAACATCGTGAGAAAACCTGCACATCTTAGAGTTCATAAAAAAAAAGTGTTCTCTAAGGCGTGTGAAGTCTGCCAAGCAGCACTTGGCCACCGTGGCTGACTATGGCCTTAACCCTCCCATTCTGAGAGGAGACCCATGTTCCAGCAGTGGAACGAAAAAAGGGTCGGAAAAAAAAAGTCTACAAGCTCGCTCGCGGGAACTATCGCGATTCATTCATTTGACCATTGACCAACCAATCAAACAAGCAATCGATTAATCAATCAATCGATTAACTAATCAATCCATCGATTAATCAATCAATCAATTATATATTGTCGTCTTACTCAAAGCGTTTTCAGTCTATGTCACCATGAAAGAAATAAAGAGGTGAGTATAAAAATATTTTGATGAACTAGAGGAGATAGAAGATAGAGGAGTTTGAACGTACCTTGAAGGCTTTCAAGCAAGGGACAAATGAATGTTCGAGGCGCATGCTGAGCCGCTCCACAGACCAGCCGTGGTACGCTGGCACGCTGGGCAACACCATCATTGACAGTTTTATGCCAATCTCCCTCCACATGGCCGATTCTAAACTAAATATATAAATTGATGAAATGCCTCCTTATGTGCTTTGAATATCTGGATACAGTGTTTTGGTTATTTAGACTTAGTCTTGTTTCCATTTCATCTTCATCAGCCTATTGTAATCCACTGTTGGACATAAACATCCCCACGCTGAGCAACCGAGTTGGGCATCGCAGTAAGCGTATTGGAGAAGGCGTAGTTCAGACCCCTTCTGTATATAAGCTTTGTCACTCTATTGCACCTCTATAGGGACCAATTTTGAAACGTTGCAGGATTTTATAGTTAGCATGAAAAGTATTAAAAATACTATAAAGTATTTTTAAGTAGTAATAGTAAGGTATAGTAAGTACTATAAAGTAGGTACTACGAGTAGCACTAAAAATGACAAAGTCTCATTCAAAATATCGTTACTCAATTGCGGACTCCTCAAATAGGGTTTTTCAAATAGAATGATTAACTTTCATTTCTATACTAATTTGTAAATGCTTAAATTTAAATATTCCGAACTTCTAACATCCAATACCCCCTTAATGGATAACGTTCCTAAATTAGTACAATGATCAGGTATGTATGTAGGGGATGTATAATAATGGTCAGGTATGTATGTAGATATTTGACGCTCGATGTTCCCTACCTGCCCTGTAAGGCGCCTAGCGTGATGTTAAAATTTTACACTGACTGCTTCGTTTTTCGAGTTGATCACAAGCGCGACTGCTGATGGAGCAGTACTGTCAGATTTCCCTAGTCCGGTCCGGGTTAGGTTCGTTCCAGTGTAGCCAATAGACTCACCACCTGTTCCACAGTGGCACGTAAACGTAACTGGTGAAACGTGGGAGTGTACTGCACAACTCTGCCTACCTCTTCGGGGATGCATGCCTGATGGTACGTTAAAATTTAAATTTTATATAAATACCCCATAATAGGATGTGGCGCGAGATTAAACGCTTCCTTCATAATCAACATGCTGATATAATACGCCTGGACAGCTGTGTCGCAGCGCACTGTGTAGCTGTACGGCCGGTTCGTGAGCACCTGGAAATAGTCACGATGGAAATAGCATAAACTATCCGAAGTGGTTACAGTTGGGAGTTTCCTTAGTCTAATCTATCAAGAGGAATACCGTGGAAGACAGTCTATTTTCTCAGTCATCAGCCCTGTACCATACGACTATTGTAGGACGATCTTCTTGTACAATGAGGAGGATTAAGGTGACAAGCTACCATGCTGGCCAAGTGCGTGCTGGGCACATTTCGCACACCTTAACGGTGATTATGGTCAATTCCAACGTGTGCAGAACTCCTCACGATGTTGTCACTCATAGGAAGTATGGATATGATATGGTTTAGATATAAGATGTTGTCACTTACACTTACAGGAAGTAATATTAAATCTTTTAAGTCATATTTAGCCATAAAAAGGTGTGCGACGTGATTTGCATCCAGGACCCCCAAAAGCCAAAAGCTGAATTCTGAGGTTGTCACTTGTCACAAAGATTTCGGTAACTCACCCCAAGGACTCCAACAGCATTCCCCGACACGATGTAGTCTTGGCTCGGTTCACTGAACTTCAAATCGGTGAGGAATTCGTAATTAGGTATCGCTTCGTCGATGTCCGCGTCTGGTGGAATGTACGACGCTTCTAGCAGACCGGACACTAGGATGTACAGGCCTTTGGGCTCATCTCCTGGTTGCACGGTATCAAGAATTGTAATTCTGTCGCGAGCTGGGCTAAATTAATACTATAGTGAGTAGACAGCTGATGAATACACACAGAAATATTTAAAATACTTCTTATATTTATCTAGGCAGATACATAACAGAATCTCGCGCTCTCAGACGATTGGAATTGGATAGAATTCAAACTTACAACTTAAGGGTCATTAAAATGTCACCTCTTTGCTTCAATAACGCAATATTGTCATAATACTTTATTAGGACATTAGGTTATTGAAGCAAGGAGACGATTTATTCCAGTTAATTGATTCACCTCATTTATCATTTTACAAAAATCAATTAGAAATTGAGATTAAACTTTTGGTAGGTCTTTAGTGCAACAAACATTTTGAGATATGTAGGTAAAAATACCAAATAGCTACCAAATCTTCTGTGTATGTGTCTATGTATTAGCTGTTCGTTTTCTGTATAAATAAAATAAAATAAAGTACCATGTGTCACTGTAAACAAGTATTACTGTACAGTATTGTAACATTTAATACAAACAGCAACCTTTTACAATACATAAAGCAATATCACAAATCGCGACCCATAGATACTCGTATATAAGAATTGATAATTATGGTCAAAGGTCAATAAAGCCACGCAATTGGTAGAAGCCCACCATTTAACACGTTGGTCTGCCAAAAATGACCAGGCGGTGTGCCAGTACAGAATTCTGAATATTGTATATATTTTTTAATGTCTCATGCTTATAATATAAGTAGGTATTGTTGTAAAGTCGTGTAATGCTGCGCTTTGTTTTACTGTACCTACTTTGATTTTTATTTATTGTGTTAAAATTATAAAGGGGCACACAAACAAACCTCTCGAAATTAATACTTCATTGTAATTATAGTTTAATATTTCTGAGTTCTCCAGAAAGAAGTCGGCAACCCTTTCGTTGTTCTGCAGCCACGATATCGCGCGGAGTTGCGTCTGCAACACGACGCGTCTTGTGTGACGAGGCGGAGATGTTACGAAACATTTTAGACTGTTGTTAGCGAAGTAACGTAGTTGCTTGCTCGCTTGCGAATCTAACGTTCACTTGGTTGTGGAACGGTCTGGTGATGGAACCTTACGTTGATAAGCCTGTATGTAGTTGATATGTAGCCTGTTGATATGTAGTTTAATAGTTATTCTAATCTTATATAACCATCGAACTTTACGCGCCTCGAAGGAGAATATTGCGACTTCCAAGGTACTTAACAGTTCATGGCTTTTCATGGATCGACATTTTTCATTATTATTTACTGTACAACAAAGATAAGATATGAAAAATTTGAAGAAATGAAACGACATTAAACATGCAGTTTTATAGCTAACAAACGATCTCTACCCGACAATGTTCGGGTAGAAATAAGCACTGGAAACAAATACGACGGGTACGTGTGAACGGCTATGAACAAATAAGAAATATGTAATATGGAACGCTCTCTGCCTACCCCGTAAGGAAATTGACGTGGTGATATAATTAGCACGACAGTTACACACCTCTGGTGAAGAAGGCGCCACAAGGCTGCCTTTATGACGGCACAATTGCACCTTCTCCTGAATAGCGTTCACTAAAGATTTGTATTCCATTTCATCCAGGAAACCTAGACGGGTACAGGGAATTCCAGTGAAAAATCTT
>DWDV01001498.1:0-13129 GCA_018245615.1 Mimoniades ocyalus | reverse complement strand
TCAGTTTAAAGTTTTTTGATATCTGTAATAGTTACGGAATAATCGCCTGTGCACACTTAACGGTTACACCCGGTATAAACATTGACGCTCGACAAAATTTGACAAAAGACTGTCATTTTACAATTAGTGGAAAAATGAAGACGCAATACGTTCAAACTCATATTAGTTTTACACAAACTACACCCAGTTTTAGAAAACAGTAAGAGCGCATTTACATAGGTTACATTCATAAAAATATTTTTTTTGTAAATACCAAATTAATAGGAGACGCAAGTATGAAAAAATGGTACATCTGATTGCAACATTCAAGAGCTCTTCTTACATCGCGTACGTTTGGAATAATAGCATATTGTAACATTACTCTTTATCGTGGTATGGCAGACGCAGTCGGTGGCTTATCCCACTACTTCGCCAATGGTTCCAATTTCAAACTGTAATTTACCAATAGTAACAACATCTATAAATATAGCAAAGAACGCTCAATGGAAGTATTGTGGGTGTCTTCAGCCCACAAGGAACCAGATTCTCATTGCACTGACAAGGACGGCATTCCTGAACCGCATGCTGGGAGAGAAAAAAAGATATGCAATTACACGAATGACGCACGCATGCAAGACCGGCTATTTTGTGAGGTGTGTTTATAGATACGCTGATTTGGTAAAACTCTTCGATTTATGTAGCCGTTTTCAACCTGTAAGATTCATCGAAACCATAATCGCACGTATGTTGTGTGTGTGCGTTTCGCGATATAGCAAGTGTCACGCGACACCGGATACAACCCCATGAGAACGTAATCCCAGTCGCGGTCGCCACGACGGCTCGCCACGTAACCTTAAACCCTCCAATGATATGGAAGTAATTACTCTTATCCTTTTACCGAGGTCCAAGGACTAAATGCTAGCCAGACCGCTTGCGAAAGTCAGTAAAGAACCATACTACTATTTCTTTTGTTGTAAAACCTTCAAAAAATAAAAAAAAATGCATCTCGTATCGGATATAGGTACTATTGCCAATGTATTTACTACAAAGTACATGGCAAACTAAATAGAATATTGTCCTTTTTGAACAACGTTGGACCTCCCTTACGTAATAAGTAGCCCGCGTCAGAAAATTGCCACATAGCATACTATTCACGTTAAGTCAAAGCGGCCCTTTATCATCGCTGTTTATATACTAAAAAGAAAAATATGTTATTCGCAAATTTAATTGCACACGATCCGATACCCTATCAATGTATTCGTATGTACATTTGTATGAAAATATTGAATCTTGCAAACGTCTATTGATAGTTTTATCGAATGTTGAATAAACTAAATGCATAAGATGACCTGTTGACATTCGAATTGAAATTAATAAGTTCCTGTTAATACGAGCCAAATTATTAGGGACAATATCGTAATCTCTCGTATAAAATTGAAAGAAGCATGAATGTCGGGACACAAATATGTTTACCATTTTGTGTCTTTCAAATTCACATTAGTTACAAATAATCCCTATTCGACCAATATTTGTAAGGAACTAAATTGACATCACGCCTGTAATCCCCGAAGAGATACACAGAGAAGAGTGGAATAGGTACACTCCCACATTTCACCAGTTACGTTTACGTCCCACTATGGTATAGGTGATGAGTCTATTGCCAGACCCCGAGCCCACTACTAGAAAATACTAGAAAATAAGTTAGAAAAAACCAATTGTACTCAACCCGGAATTTGAACCTCTAGATCGGCAGTCGCGCTTGCAACCAACACTACCAAAGATGCGGTATTGTCAAGTGATCTTTGTAATGGAAGCTAATCAATCGAACTAAATGTTACTAATAGCTTTTACTATAATCTTTAAACACTCAACAGAACCGTTGATGTCGTAGCGAAACATAAAACTAACCGTTTGCATACAAAACTTTAACATAAATCTTCACCAGCGATAACCCATGTGTAACAAGATAAGATAAACAAGAAACAGCTCGAATAACGAAAGATGTACAAACGGCAACTTAATATCATATGAAAACAAACAAAATGCTCTAAACATCTGACGCTGTGATGTAAGCTGAAGTAAATATGAGAAGGGGTACACAAACAGGTTCAGTATCCCTGAGCATGAGCATAGACAAATAGACGAGTATCTAAGAGGCCACGTGAGAGTGAATCACAATGGACTCTAAACTAAGGGTCCGCGAGGGATATTAAGTCTCTTGTCTATTTCAACACTTTCTCACGGATAGATTTAAGCACTGTCATGTGCAATTTATCATTTTCAACAATAATGCCATGTTATTTTGTAGTAGCATTCTAATGTTAGTAGTATGTTAAGTGTCATATGATTAGATGTTGTTTATGCGTATCGACGTATTATTACGCATTATCTTAAGAAATAATACATCTCATCTATATCTTCAGATGCACTGATGTAGAGTAAAACTTGAAATAAACTTATAAAATACTGAAAAAAAATCATTCTATCCTCGAATAATTTGATAATGTAGTAAAAAAACACTATGTTATGTCTCAATTTTTTCATAGTATACATGAAAGGTTACGTCACTAACACACATAACATAACATCACTTGGCTATTTAAATGCTAAAATTTGCACAAGCCAGCATATTGACTTGCTAAGCTAGAATAGTACAATAGCTGAATAGTACAAGTAACCAAACACATGCGTTTATAACTAAATTTGCAACAAAAAAATCACCATTGCCAGATGAAAGTGTTTTTTTTTATCACAACAGAAAAACATACTTCCGATTTGTTTACTAAGCGAGGGAGAAGTTTTTGTTTTTAAGTTTCGAAGCGAGAATCGAACGAATCGAACCATATGCTAAAGATGACATATTAGAACCATATGCGACGTCTTGCGGTGCTCATTGCCAAAATGGCGGCCAACACTCAAGTTTGTGATGCTATTTCATTACTCTACATGGAGATTTCCTGTATCGCTAACAATTTTATTGTAGTGGACAATTAATTATTGTACAGCAGTTGAAAATAGAGGTTTCATTAAAGAAACAATTGTCACAATATATTCTGTTATTCCATGTACGAAGGGCATTAGGATAAGCATAAAAGTGGGGTGCAACGCATTATAAAGGGACAGCTGCTCCCTTTGAAATAGTGATTACCATCGCGATAGACCCGACAAGTTGGAACTTGAATTAATGGGTATTTTTTATGCGCCGATAGCACATGTAATGAACGTGAATTAAACTCGGGGTGAAATAATATTTTGGATTCGAGAATTTGACTAGCGTCAATGCCATTTTGCGCCTGTGGCTAAATTCAGTACTATAATGGGACAAACGTAATCTATAAGAAACGCATAAGATACATTTATATTAAAGGTAAATATGTATATATAAAATTACCAAACGTCTGAAAGAAACAAAAAAAAGTAGAACGAAAATGACATCCTCGTTGCCACCCTATCCAAAAGCTAGTAGATACAATCAAAAATTTCTCGACATGTATCGCGATTGACTCAAAATGTCAACATTTCTAAAAAATATAATAGCTGTGCATAAAGGTCCGAGGGGTTGTTCACCTGGGCACTTCCCCTAAGATTAATGTCTTGAGACCCCGTACAATGACTCCCGCGCACATGGCCTGACATTTCTCAACCCCGTGGAGTTTTTTTTCGACTTCCTCCCTTATTATCGTCTTACAATAATTATGAAGCAGCACGCGCCCGAAAGGTGTTTAGAGAAAGCGCTAATGAACCATTTATTTATGTTCCGAACGAGGAAGCCTTTGTGAGAACATAGGATTTTTTATTGCAATTACCTTTTTTACAATTTAAACAGTATAAGAATATTTAACCTTATTGAGCATATTTTTATAGGAAAAATGATTATAGGAGCTTGAAATTAAATGTTAATTGACTTTAGTAGCGGAACTATATACTAAAAGCGAAAGTCATGCACCGCCACATCAAACTTTTTATTATCCAATACAAATTAATTTAATTTTCAATAGAAATCTAAGACATGCATCTTAAACAAATTATTTTAAGCATTGTTCAAAATACCACAACACATTCATATAATATGTCGGGTTACTTTTGCAACGTGATTGGGCTGCTGATGTGATTGTTAGTATCCCAAGTGCTAAGCTCTTAGTTTTACTTTCCGTTCCTACCCAAAAGAAATATTTGTGTTACGTGCACGAGTAGGTGTATTAGCCCCAGTCTAGGTACAAAATTATGTACATAAATGTGTGAGGTGGAGGAATGATATTATTGTTATTATATATTAAGAAATATATGCAATTATATGAAACAGTGACAGCCTAATATTTTAGAATTCAGCCTTCGATTCCGAGAGTCCTAAGAAGAAATATTCGCGTATATCTCTTAATAAAAATTTTGCATGTTAAGAGTATCACTTGCGGTAAACGGGTTAGGAAAACGTGAGAGAACCTACACACCTTGAAGTTCTTCATTATATTATCTAAAGCGTGTGAAGTCTGCTAGCCCGAAATTGACCAGCGTGGCAAACTTAAGCGTTCTCATTCTGAGAGGAGACCCATGTCCAACCGAGAACTGATAAAAAGATTGACCATGACGACACGTATATTTTATTTTGAGTAAAGTCAAAATGGCTGCGAATTTTAACATATTCATAAACAACATATAGCATAATAAATAAGAAGAATGACAAAACTTCTTCGGATTAAAAAAAAATATATTGTATTCTCTTGGGCACTAATTACATATTATCTACGTGCATTTTCTTATAAATCCAGACAGTATTATTGGCGTGATTGACACCAACACATCGTATTAAAGAAAATACACCAAAATACACCAAAATGCGTACATACATATAAATTCAATCTTCATAATTTTTGATAATCCTGATGTTTTTGCTTTAATATTTCATATTTCCTACACGTGTATTTACAATATTCTTCAGCCACGATATGGTTGGGCACTCCAATTTAGATAAAAAATTATATTACTATATAACGTAATGTACCTACAGAAAAATAATGTGGCCGCGCTCACCGAAACATTTACACATAAAATTTTAGTACCAATAACACGAGGTCTGGTAATAATGAACAAAAATCTAATGTAAACGAGAACAAGCTAGGACACTAGGAGAAGCAGCCTAATACGGAACGTGACGACATCTCATAAAGACAACAGATTGGTGAGGGGCCTCGCACAGGAAGAAGCTGTGTTTATTATAACGGGGTCATTGTTCCAAGCGGCAAGCCCTGAATTGCCACAGTTCATCGTTTTATCGCACAACTCGACACAAATAAATTATGTCACTTTCAACTAATGAAATTAATTTGGTCTCGGTGCTGGTCTTTTTTAGATATTTGTTTACACTCGCACAATTCAATCAATTCACTACGGTATTTCATACAGATTCATACACATTTTTAATATCAACAAGGTAGTATACAACGTGGAAGTGTCGTGATTATTATGTGGAAATTTGTGAAATATATTATTAAAAGCAGCATACGCTATTTGAATGTTGAAATTGATATTGAGTTCATTATCGATCATATAGGACATTGAATTCAGACAGATAATAAAACACTAGATATTAGGAAGAATCTTTCTTAAACGGAATATGAATAAAGAACATTTAAAGATTTGGACTTTCAATTTATTCTGATCGTGTCTAATTTATTAGTTCGTCAATGTCAGCAGAATCTCCTTTCAGAAAAAATACTTTAAAGTTCAATTTTGCGGCAAATTGCAATAAATTGTAGTTAAGCACCCCATATTCAAACGGAATGTCGGTTTCCTTGAAAAGACTCTTATCAGGCCCCAGTCCCATGTTTGAGGCACCGTAGGGTAGGCGCCAAGCACTAAGGAGTACAAAAATATGGCTTTAGATGACGTAATCAACATCGCTGGGGCTAAAGAGGTCAATATGTTAGCAGGCTGACACTAAAGTTTGTTCATATGGCTGAGACAAAATTATTGATAGACATTAAAATTAAAACGTGAAAAAAATATTCGCAGCTTTATCATAACTTTAAATAAAAACTCTTACGAATGAGTTGCTATCTTATACTTCATGGAACAATATCAAAGTACTATAACGTGATATACTGATAATTATGCAAGAACCTGACATGAAACTTGATAAGGAACGTACACGTATTGGATTCGACGAAGTCCCCCTCAAAAGCTAATTAGTTACCAGTTCCCTGAGATTGCCCATTTAAAGCCAATCAGATGCAAAAGTAGAGCACCTTTTCTTATTCTCCTTGCAATAAAGCTCATAAATGTGCAGTTCCTAAAGAGGACTGGACGTATTTCGCATACGTAAAAATTAAAAAAAAATCCAGCATTCAAAGTCAACGACCGGTGTGTAGTGATGGGAATATGTTTTCCTAAAGAATGTGGTCCCGGACAATCGAGTTCCGCCAAGTCTCGATCGCAGACTTTAGCGAGTCTCGGGCAGGTGATACACCATCTGGCCTTTACCACGTGTCAAGGCAAGGCGTATTTACGACTCTATGGCGATTGACAATTATCGGAAATTTGATTTGTCGAACGGTTCCCGAACCGGGAACTTTTTGCACTTCTGAGGTGTTGGGGCTTAATTGGCGATATCGTGTTTTAATAGGACCTTTTAGTTAGCAAATTGATTTCGATTAGTTTTAGAAAGATTATCCACTTTATTTATGGCCTCAGTTTATTGATAAGAAATAAAAACTTTGCAAGATCTATTAATGCATTCTCAATTAACAGATGGGCAAGGTGACAGCATTTTAAACGTAATATTTAACTATGTATTAACTAGGCAATGATAAATATTAGCTATACGTATGCCTACAATTCCAGTGTTTTAATACACAGTAATGTAAGTTCGTTTATTTAAGACAAGATGACCACGAATAACTTCGATATAGGTACATATTTACAAAATATTTCCACCGAGAACTATGTAAAAATGTCACTTTAATGGCAACGACAGATTTCGACAGATACCAATAATTTCGCTATCAATCATTACAAACTCAAAGCTAAACAAGTTATCAATCAGAAGCCACAAATACCTACACGGAATTAGAAAATAAAATTTCATATTTCAGCTTACAAACTTATGTTATAAAGTGCTTCTTCTGTCTGGGAAATGTTCAGATCATATGCTATCTACCTACGTAACTCACTGCGACACTGAACTCTTCATAATGATATGACCAGCGACGAACAATTGACGTGCCCCGCAAAAGAATTATGTAAGCTACATCGCACTCCCATCACCGCTATATCGAGTTATCGTCGAAGCGGGAGTGCACGCGCCATCTGCGCCCCCACGCATAATGCCGCGTTGATTGCGACGCAGCTGCGGTGCGATGGACGAATATGTGCGAGAATTTTTGATTCCCTACTAATCAATATAAGTACACAATTTGCCAGGTTGCATTACCTATTAATATATATTACTCCATTCATTTCATATAATAACCTGAAACCAGACAACTTACTCGTAATGGTAAATTAACTTAGGACGTCTTTTCAAATGGCGACCTTTTTAATTTTTTTCATTTATCAAATTACATTGTAACAATTCCTGACATTTATCACATTACATACATATGATACTCTGAGACACATATTGATTTAGTTTTTTTAAATTCAAAGATGCAAATTAATTGATTGACATTTTATTGACACATATAGATAGCATAAACTATTTATATAAAACATTTATATAAAAAATTGTCATCATACAGCCTTAACACAAAACAAGTTTACAACAGTATACCCTTATAAAAATTGGAAGTTACATGTTCTAAATAAACTATTCTTTCAACCAGAAAAAACATGGAACTGAATTGTAAAGTATTACATTTTGTTGTATTATTTACTGCGCCTGCAGCTCTCGTTTTATTTCCTGTTATTATCGCGTTTCCGACGTCGGCGTCGTTCCGATACAGTATTAGGTGCAATCGGAACGGCTCTTTGGTGACCAGTCCGAACGAAATAGCTGTTTGACATTGGCATATCTTTTGTGCTTTTATTACATTTTTATTAACAACTGGTCGGTGCGTTTCACAAAATTACTGATATCTACTTATTTAATTACATTTTTATATTTACCGTAAATCCATAGTTGGCGTTGAATAAACCACAATATATAATTGAAAGGGGTAATATAACTTAAACGGAGTTTAAAAAGAAAACATAAAAAACGTGTACTTTAATTGGATGATGAGTTTTGATCAATTCAACACAATATTGATTCTTTACAAAATATACAGAAACCAACAATTGGGCGAGATAAAGTGAATAATCAGTGCAGCTCAAGTGCAGGGCAATGCACTTTATAATAATATAATTTATAATATGCCTCTTAATTCTCACAAAAATCCAGTTTCTATACAAAGCGTCGTAAAGGATGAAAGCGGGGCTAAACAATAATGTTATAACAACGGGGATTTGAGCCGTCAAGCAAATTGCACTTGCGTTGGTAAAATGGAGGTTCGTGCAGGCAGTATAAATATTTTAATCGTAAAGGTATATTTAAGAGAGACGTGGGATTGAATCGGTTCGAAACGTAAACGAAATGAGAATGAATAGAAAAGAAAACCTTCTGCTGGATTTACAACTAATATGTACAAGTTCAATCGCTAATTACACAAAATTGTAATTCGTTTAATTTAAAATTTAGTAGGGTTCTTAATCTAAATATTAACACTGCTATTTGACTTATTTTTACTTAATTAATTACAAAATTCGAAATAAAAACGCAACGATCATAAAAACATAGGTACATCATTCTTATAAAAGTATTGTGTTGAATTCTTTGTATCCTTCTAGTTGTGGAATTAGATTGTAAGATAGAAATTGTATATGTATTTGAATTGCTGATTATATCGACAATAATCTAATCAATCGGATTTTGGTTTAAGGGGTCACCATGGGAACTGTATCAAAACAAGCGCATCACCGCATCTGCTGGTTCACAAATTTGTACCACAGATATAAGGACGCGTATGCCTCTATGCACCAATGAGCTGCCCTCCTTTGCCTTTGTCCGAGTACACAGTCCCCCCGTTTTTAGATCGTGGGAATCAATTTACCTGTAATCAACCACACGTGCGACGTTTCTGAACCTTATCACTGTATAAATACAGAGCTTTGAACCTTACCAAAGCCTCGGCTGTTTCGATAACCCCTTTTAATTATAATGGCAATAAATTACAATCAGTATTTTCATTCCATTCACGCATGATTACATAATTCTATAGTATATTATATCGATACTTTACTATCATTTTTATAGCGGAAGCTCTCCTTTCAAACGTCACATCCACAATTAATATTTTCAGTTACTGAAATTTGTCAGAATTTAACGTAAACATTTTGTGCAATACGAGTATATACAGAATACTGGTTGCAAAACTACAAAGATGAGTAGTTCGACACAAGATATTAATTACATATACTTCATATCGTTTCCAGTTATAGGCAGAGTACAGAGGATATTAAGCTATAGGACTATGGTATAAAGTTCTAAACTGACCGAGGTTTATATCATGTTTGTATAATCCACAGACTTACAGAAGAGAGACAATACAATAACTACTACGCAATATGGAAATATAGAACACAATATGGCAATAGACTCACTACCTATTCCATAGTGGAACGTAAACGTAACTGATGAAACGTGGGAGTGTACTACACTCCTCTGTCTACCTCTTTGGGGATTACAGGCGTTACAATACTTCCGAGAGATTAGCCGTTTTTTAGCTCGTTATCTTGAGTTGTCCATTATGCTATCAACTTCTTTATACAATGATAACGACATATTTCCGTAAATAAATACAACGAATAAACCAATTGCCCCAGTTCCCATAGTTGTAACTTAAACTTTTTCAACAGAAGTAGCGTTAGTAGCATTTTGTAGTATTTATACGCCCTCAACATTTCGGCTTGTCCGAGCATGACATGAAGATGCGTGCAATATGAGCGTCACGGTACTTGGCGCCTAAACGATACACATTTAAGGGAGAATAACATTAATACGATTTGTATGCGAGATTAATTGCAAACGGTTACCGATTTCACGGTGCGTAGTGCTATATTGTTAATTATACCTTCTATCTACCTGTTTATTCATGGTGGTATACATTTTTTTAACGTTCCACTGTCGGACACGGATCTAATCCCAGAATGAGAAGGATTAATTCCACAGTGTACCAAGCGCGCCAAGTATGAGTTCACACGTTCAGTATTATATAGAAATGAAAGAAATGCAATGCAATTTTTCCTCACAATGTTTTTCTTTACTGTTATAAAGAATATGCTGTTGGTGACCATGCCACCTGCAACATCAACCTGTAACATCAACCTGTAACATCCACATCGTAGATGTATTCAACTTCACAACATTGAAAATGGTTAGATTACAAAATTCACCTCCCATTCCATTGCTGTAAGTTCCAAACTATGTACCACAATAAAACCCATGTAAAAAAATAAAACAGATATGTTTAATATTTTATGTTTTATTAATTCTGCCTACCTCTTCGAGATTGCAGGCGTGATGTTACGTTTACGTTCTTCTATTAAGAAATTAGAGGTCCCACGCGAAAGATTCAGTATCATGTCTTTTTTAGACCGCCAAATTTAATTCCAATAATATATTTTAATTTTCATCAAAGGATGAACATAATTACAGGTATAAATTTGGATCATTAAATTTATTGGAACCACCAACATATGTTATATTTATATCGATTGATGTGTATTCAACAACCCCCATGCATTGTAATAACAGACCGTGTTGCCGCAGACGTTTCCTTAAAACGTTAAAAATTATCTAGAATATGGGGGCTCTAGAGTATATTTACTGCTTAGTTTTACGACGTATGACGGGCCCGCATCGTGTTTGTTACTTAGAAAGGTGTTCGCTTCGGTACATATATTTATTGCCTTTCTTTGGCGATGTTACGCACATTAATTGTTCAAAGCTGCAATTAAAGTTGCGGTAGACAAAGGTAAAGCATTTTTTTTACATCCACTGATTTATCAATTAGGTATTATTGCGGGACTTTTAATTTTTTTTCTAACGCGAACCAATGAATTTAAGCAAGGTTTCACTGGTTAAATACAAGGTTACCCATATCTATTTATTTATTCTAAACAGCATATTTCTTAAGAAGTGCTAACACTTACGGGTTATTTCTTTAAAAAAATACCTATTTTTCTGGTACATTGACTGAACCCACTCTAAAGACTTCACGCATATTTAAAAACTTTTAATATATAGAATTCAATGCATCCAGTTTCACCAGTTTAAAACTAATTTGTGTCAACCTCTTTGAACACGTGTGTCCGGCTGCGACAGAATTCATACTGAAACAAGACTTGATCAAAGGACTTTACAATCTTCGCCAGCAAGGGGAGAACTCGATGTACTTTTCTATACCAAGGGTCTGAAGAAGCATTCAATCCCTTCAATACCAACCCTAATCACAATCATAATATTCCTCGCTAGGTCCTACAATAAAAAGCATTTTTATACATAAAATGCCGTCTGTGTCGTTTTCGACTTTGAATAATGCTCAAGATAGTTAAAAAAAAATATAATGGCAATAAACGATGAAAAGCCACTTTACTGTTGGACTAGGTTCATATGTCCCTTCAAATGAAGAATACAATTTATACATTAGTAAGTATGGTGACCAAACGAAAATTTGCAGACTTATGCTCTAAAGAACATTTTGGTCTCTAATTCGAAATGTATATTCGTAAATTGAGAGATGCTAGGGCTATGACCCCAGCCCTGCAAAATAAAACTAAAATTTAAACGTACCATTGTCCATTTAAACGTACCATTACCTTTATAACACTGTACAAATATTTTTTTAAAAATTTCAAAATATTTGAAACTGTTCCATTATTTGAATTCAAATTTAAATAGGTATCAAACGTATGTATAAATAAAGAAGAAAGAAATAACATTAACATATAAGTGTTTAGTCTTAGTCGACCTTACTAAATTGAAGTCATGTAGAAATAAAATAATTCTTCAATAGATATAAAACTTTTCAATAATTTCTTAAACCATTCGTCATCATTTGTTTTTAAAAGGATATGAGAAATCCATACATCTTTAACAAAATTCAAAATATCTCCTTTAGTTCTAAAGAACTAACAACAGCTCTAAAGAACACTTGTTAAAGGACACAAAACATCATCATCATCATCAGCCTAATGCAGTCCACTGCTGGACATAGACATCCCCCGAGGGCTATACCCATAATCCCCACGCTGGACTTCTCGCACCGTCTATGCTGCTGCCCATAGACGGCCATGGCATTTAGCCGTGCCTAGGCAGATTGCGCTATTCCGTGATCTTCTAGCGCTAGGTTTAGTCGCCTCTTAAGATACCCTTTATCCCGGCACGGGGTCGGAGAATGTTTTCTTACTCCGCCCCGACACGGACGGACAAGACGGACACGAAACAATATACATGAAACATTGTAAACCATTACTCCGTAGCGATCGAATTTCATTTCGGAAATTATAGAAAAAAAAAACTAAACTTTTAGAAACAGCTGGCTTCGCACGCGTCGCACACAACACACCTACAACCCCACATATTTAGTAGAAAAAGATCCCCTTGTTTCATACATCTGATCGTAGGTTGTATTAAGTATTTTACAGGTACAGATAACATGGTACTAACGCTTATACGAGTGATAGGTGATGCGGCTTTCCGCCCAGGGTTGAACCGCGAACGAAAGAATAACCATCTGTTAGATATCAATCAGGCATTTTATATACGCATTTTTATTTCATCCTGATATAGGTGCATATGTCAATACTGTAGTTCCGTTGGCAATACGGTTCAATTTTATTTAAAAAAAATCGGTAAAATAAATCCGACAATTCCTGACAACCTTGATGAACTTTGACCCTAGTACGTAGAAGGCCCATGTTACTTATTCAAAACTATAAAAAAAACTACCTACGGCGTGAGCATTGCGAATCTGTCTCCCGTACACAAAGAGACATACTTTTGTTCGGCGGACGGAACCCAAAAATAATAGGCTCTCCCAATTTCTTGGGGTCCCCATTTCATTGTTACTGTGTTTATTAAACTACCCTAAACAGCTGGTCTATTGAGAGGCATTTT
>DWDV01001497.1:0-13131 GCA_018245615.1 Mimoniades ocyalus | reverse complement strand
ATTCCTTGATCCCATACAATTTATACTGCTATTTGTAACCTATATCTATTGGTGCCCAGTATAAAGCAATAGGCTCACCCCATATTGCATGGGCCGTATCCATGACTGATGAAACGTGCGAGTACAAGTCTCTACCTACCCCTTTAGAGAAATTCAGGCGTGATGTTATACTATGTAACTTATAGATTCCTCTATCTTTATAATTGTACTTTTGGATGTGGGTCTTCTCAGAATAAGGAGGGTTAAGGGTATATACTGCCACGATGGCCCAGTGCGGGCTAGCAGAGTTCACACTCCCGAGAGAACATTATGGAGAAGTCTAGGTTAGCAGGTATCCTCACGATATTTTCATTTATCATGAAAGCATGTGACATTTAATGCATGTATGCAATTACAATTATTCTTAATTATACACCCAAAGATAGAGAAACAAAAATATAGTAGATGCTAGAAAGCGGACAGTATACAAAAGGCGGTTTTATCGCTGACAAGCGATCTCGACCAGACAACCTTAGTGTAGGAGAAAAGAAAAGGCTCAGCGACGTTTACGACGACAACAACGAAAACGTTGTGAAGCTTGCGAACATCAGCTTTAAGCTCTCACTCGCCCGACGTAGCTTCACTTCACAGATCGTTAGCAGCAAAGAACATGTTGGAACTACGAACGCATCATTAAGGCGAGGAACATATTTATGTATTATAGAGTAGAGACGGAAGAAAGAAAGCGTACGTACTTAGATCAAAGCCGAGACGTGTTAAAGGAAAAGTAAGAGTTCCTGTAGTGCGTATCACATCACAGCTTAGAATTATCTATTATATTTTATGGAGTGAGCTAAATTTTTCCACCTGTGCTTAGCCAGCGTATAATGTTATGACGTAATAAGTACTGGACAGATTTGTATAACATTTATAACACGTCCGACAAAAATCAAATCTTGACGCAATTTTGTCGATGAAACAATCCTTATTTTCCTTGTAATTAAAACACTTACGTAAGCTATACGGTCGATAACAGACGACCTTGCGCTGGTCAATGACCGCTCTAAATGGGTCGTAGGGCTGGCTCCCCTCCTGTCCACGTACCTTCGCACACGTCGCGGTAATGCCACCCTAACGTTTATAGCACACAAAGTAATAATGTACCATTTTTGCTTGTACAGCTCACATCGACATAAGACCTTTTTGTTTGGGGCCTCAGTAAACACCTGTGAGGAATTCGTAGGAAAATGAATTTGTGATATGATTTAGTTTGTATGTATGAGTACCTATATATTTTGTACGATCGATGAATAATTACAGAAAGTTATTTATTATTTCTGTCCTTAACTCTATGGTATCTGCATTAAATATCTATACAAATATATCCTACAGTATATCAAATCATATACTTTACTAATAACGCAAATATATTTTAAGTTATACGTCAAATTACGATTGCGACTGCCTGCTTGGTCGAATGGTCGATTGCTGATAGAGAGGTCCTAAATTCAAATCCTGGGTTGAGTACTAGGACTTTTGTGAGTTAGACTTTTCAGTAGAAATTTGTTTGTGAAGATTTGCGTCTGGTGTATGACAATAAGCTCATCCCTTATACCACTTCCCTGCCTCTTCGGTGGTTATAAGCGTAATGTTTCGATTTCTTAATGTCAAATTACAAACTTGGCGATCGATTATATTTATGTGAGATTCCATATTTTTCTACGGAGACAGCTTAAATTAAGACGTACGGCTTTCAGAATATTTTGTAAATCGACTTATTATAGAAGAAATTAATATATTATCATACATTTTATGGCAAATTTTTCGGACTACACGCGAAGGTGGTCGCAACTATATGTGATGAATATTGTTCGAACACCTCAATAAATAAACAAGACTTTTTATCCTCGCACTCTATAAGTAGCTCTTTTATCTCGGCACCGGCGCCACCGCTGTCAGTAACGTGGATTGACTGGTCGTCGACGGGCTTTGTCGAGCTGCCTTTTATCTGCCAATCATTGCTAATGGATACTGGTTTTATATTACATTCCCATTCAATATAAGTTTCAACCCGCACGCGGCTGGCGCGACTGGGCACGACCCCAACCGTTCCTACTCTGACAGGTCTGTGTCCGACAATAGAATGATAATAGATGATGTTTATGATGCTGATGATAAAAAAGAAGATGATGGTGCTGGTGCTGATGATGATGATTATTCTGGAGATTCCTATTCACAAACAATAAAAAAACCGTAACGTAACATCACACCCGTAACCCCCGAAGAGTTAGGCAGAGGAATGTACAACACTCCCACGTTTCAGCAGTTATGTTTACGTCCCACTAAGACGAATATGTGGTGAAACTACATACCTATGAAATCGCAATCCATATTCTTGTAAAGGGTCAAAAGTTATAATGTAGATCATTAAAACTTTAGACCATACAGAATACTCGTAATTCTCAACAAACCCTATTGAATCGAAATCCATTAAACAATAAGGTAAGGAACAAAACAATAGCATAGAAATAGCACTGAAATGTAGGGGTTTTTCCGAGTGACATTTTTCCATTAGCGGCTCTGACGAATAGAGGTATGAATGGGGGTGTTAACAAAGAGCTGTTGACGGTAACAATGGCGTCGAGTGCTCACAGCTAGTTGAAATGAGACCAGACAAAATGTCAAATGATTGATGCTGACGCCATTAGCAATTCTTTTCTTAGATCCTTACTACACACGACTGCCAGTGGTTGAGAGGTTAGTGCCAGGGGTCGTGGGTTCGGTGACCACCCAATTTTTTCTGTCTGATCTATCGTATTTTCTTCCATAACATCACGCATGTATTTCTCCAAAGGGGCAGCCAGAGGAATACACTCCCACGTTTCACCTGTTACATTATACGCCCCACCATGGAATAGGTTAGCCTATTGCCATATACTGGGTTCGTTTGAGTAATTTTGATCACGAACCCTTTTATTCCTACTATTTTCATATTCGAATCAATTTAATGATGTACATTATGGTCCAATAACGAGCTAAGGGCTCGTAATCCGGACCCCAACAATTTGTCATTTCAGGCGACGGGGGCGCGGCTGGCCTTGAGACTGATAACCGGTAGAGACGAATGTCAAAGGGCACAGAGCGTTATTCCGTAGTTGGGAGATAAAATTTGAGCGTCGATCCCGCTTGATCTCAAACTAATAAAAACCAGATCAGTGACTTATAATAGTAACAAATATCTTGGAATCTTTCCACACATGGCCATCAGACCTTAAAGTAATCTCAAGGGGAGCCTTATTATGGTAACCAGATGGCTGTAAATGTGAATGATATTAACATAACGCTTAGATAATTTTGTACACATTCTTCTGTTCATCACGCAAATATTTGTCCTGGATGGGAATTGAACCCACCAACCCGGTTCAGCAGTCAGGTTCACTACCTACTGTACCACTCTACCAACGGGAAATTGACCCTAATGCTTGTTTTGAAACTTATGACAGTAGGCTCCCAAGCTTTGCAGCTACGTTGCAAGCAATCTAGGAAAGATTTGGGCGAAGACCCAATAGATTGCAGCCAAAAAGAACTTCCTTAGCCAAACATACGTACTTAGTCTGTGTGTGTAGGGAACTGAATCACTTTATCTGGCCGCGAGCCACGCTCGGCGGCTCCAGTCCGAAACTAGGCTTCCGCAACTGTTTGAAACGCTGTTGGGAAAATGTTTTTTTTTAGGGTATTGACAACTTATAGGGCCCAGAATTATGTTAGTGTTGATGGATCGGTTCTTAAACAATAATATCCAATCCCAAATAGAAACCGAAATTGACTTAATATTATTTAATGTGATATAATTCTGTATACCTATGTATACTAAAATATTACTCGAGAATAAATTTCTCAAATAGATACATAATCATGAATGTTCTTCGGGTCTGCACGTTCAAGCATCGTCAATAAATGTTGTTTGCTCTTTAATGGCAAATTTCAGTCTATTGTCTGTGACTTTGATGAAAATTTAAGCAGGTTGCTCTGTTCTTTTATACATAATGTATATGTATATAAATAAATTTAAGGCAAAATTTCAGGTGAATATATTAATTAGTATTAAAGTAAATCAGTTCTTGTCAGTGTTTGTAACAGTTACTGTGACACAATTAAATATTTACATATAAACTGTATAAAAATCTATCAAAAATATTTTTTGATGTAAAAAGCGAAGCCAGGGTTGTCAATTCCAGGCACAAACTACGCTGTCAAACGTTCGCTATGCTTTTGGAACTGGCTGAAACAAATTATTTTTAACACACAAACATATACATTTTTATTACATTTGGATGGAAGTAAAGTGATGTGAGCGAGGAAAAGTTCAGTGTTCATTAAAAAAAAAGAAAAAAAGTTATATTTTTAATACCTTTTAAATCAAGCTTGATAAATGTCTAACTGGTTAACTTTAATAGACTGCTGCTCTAAAGATGGTAATTTAATTATGATTTTCGTCAAAGAGGAAACACAAATTGATTGATAACAAATCCCTTTATTAAAATGCCGGTCGTTGATTATGGTGATTTTTTCTCTCAAATTGTCTGTTCTTTATAAGCGACATCAAGCGTATTATTAGATTTAATTATATCTAATAGCTTTATAATTTTGACACGTAATTAAAAATTTGTCACCTACGTACCCCGCAAGGGATCTGGCGTGATGTTATAACTTAGGCATGATAGCGACGCTGTTTTGCGGCATAAGGGTGTGGTCGACGCGACACTATTTCTGCCGTGGAACTACCTCTATAGAGTTACGCGTAAGGTCAACTCGCACTGTCGTTGAGCTCCGTTCCAATTAAACTGTAGCGAAATGACTAATCAGCTATTGTTGTTATAAAGTCATGTCGAGTCCCTTCTAGGGTGGACAAGGAAAGCAAGACAAGTGCTAGATATTATGGAATACTTTAAATAGCACTCATTACATTATGGGCGCTCTTAATTTAGTGGACGTGAGAAGTAAATTTTATTTATATGAGATATATTAACACTCGATTGCCTCGTTGGTCGTGTCAGTTGCAAGCGCGACTGCCGATTAGGAGGTCCTGGATTCGAGTCCTGGGTCGGGTACTACTGGATTTTTCTGAGATTTTCTAATTGTTGTTTGGAGTCTGGAAATGTTCCCGGTGTATGGCGATAGGCTCACCACCTATTCCATGGTGGAACGTAAACGTTAACGTGGCAGTGTACGACACTCCTCTGCCTACCTCTTCGGGGATTTTAGGCGTGATGTATTTTTTTAAATAAAATAACATAATCGAATATAACGAAATTGAAAAATGAATACACAGTGAGATTCGTTACTTGTTACATGCATTGGCCTCGACAACGACATCATGGAATGGCAGGATCCTTCTTAAAACTATAGTGCTGCCACCTAGGCGACAGTGCTGACATCTGATCAATAACAATAAAGCCTGTCCACAACACAGGACGATCGAGAGGGGGGATGTTAACTCTCTATAAACAAAACGCCATGACATGCGATGGTGGAAATTAACATCGTCGTGCACTTAACACGTGCTAGTACGCGTTGACCCTAATTGTGCCTTTGAAACAACCGCTGTATATCACGTACACACATACACAAGTCGCTCTGAATCATGATGTTCCCTACATTTGTGTTTCACATAGTCGCTACGAAAACCTGAATATTCCATGCAATATACACGCATAGCAATTACAGTTGCATTCATTCCGTTCCAATTTCATTTCATTTGTATATTGAAAAATTGGTGTTTGCTTTTTATTTCAAAACAATAAAAGCTTTTTCACGCATGTACCTTTATGTGTGCGTCATTAAAAGCGTTATTATAAGTTTTTTTCTGTCTCCATTTGTATGTAATCGAAAATATTGTTAAGGTTCATTTCAATCTGTTACCGGATGTGACACTTACCGGATGTGGAGAGTGCAATCGGATGTATGGATAGTGTGCTTCTATTAAAGGCAATATGGCAATAACAGTATTACCCGACCACGAGTATATCGGCACTTAGCTAATGCATGCTAGTCAATAGTTCATTAAGCATTTGTCGTATAACAGGCGAGCAGCTAGAACGAACTCTTGAATATTACATGAAGTTGTCAACAACTTGATGTAGTTCTTCAACGTTCAACAGTCTCTTCGTACGGGTTCAAAGAGGTGTGCCCTTTTAAGATACTTCCAACTCCTCCATCAACCAGTATCCGACATATTTGGTTAACTTATGTTGGTGAGTCGTAGTCTGGAACCTGGAACCTGTAGCACATAGCGATGTTTTATATTTTGTTTTCGTATATTGCATTAAATATATTGATGTCAGTATAGGTGTAAAATAATAATAATACTTAAGATCGCGCTTGTAATCCCGAAGAGATCGGCAGATTTTACATAAAATTTTACATATTATTTTACAGAAAAAAATATTTTTATGTAAAATATATATTAAATATTATATTTGATAATATGAGACTTGAGATTATATGACTTAGTCGCTCGAACAAATTAATCCCACTAATATATTCTCAAATCTAATCTCAAATACGTTTTAAATTCCACATCACTATTTCCTAAAGCCTCGTCGAGAGCTCTTGCATCATATTTCATTTCACAAAGTGAACATTTCATTCACGAAAAATTCCATCATGGCGGCGAAAATATTGATTTCGGATGGACGTTCGTTCGCTGAGCGTCTTTTAATGAATTAAGGACGATTCACACGTCACCGTAGTGTTTCGGACGCAGAGCGATAACTCTGCGTCTTGTTGCGAACGTACAGTTGGCGCTGAGTATCTATAGACATTGCTCACTATAACAGTACATGATAACTTACAATACAATTCAATACAATTATTCTTCATTGTACACTAAAAGTGTAGCAAAATAGAGCCATAACAGATATTTCGAAGCGGTAAGCTTATTTATTTATTCCTGTGTAGCAATTCAAATAAACGGGTGAAAGGATGTATTGAATGTCTAATGTATATCTTGTTATATCATCGAGCCAGGCCTCTTACGGGGTAGGTAGATAGAAAAAACATACCTCAGTGTAAGTACTTAAAAAGAAAAAAAAATGAAATTGTGTACAGTTTTAACCTGGTTATGGTTAAAAGATGGTATGATCTAGTCTTGTGAACTCTCTATTTCTGAACTGACATACATACATACCTTCATGCCAGGTCCCTCACGGGGTACGCAGAGGAGACCTAGTGCCAAATGTCTATATTCTTATAGACCCGCCGCCCTTCCATAGAATTAATTTGAACCTCATCAGTAATTAATCTCGAATTGAATATATTTGCAGTTAGATAAAGTTTGGCGTTGAAATAGCTATTCCTAAGATAGTAGTAACTGCATGTTTGCTTGCTTACCCTGTAATCAGAATTAATGCTGGAGCAGTAATAGCTTAGTTGATATAATTCAGCTTCCCATTGCGGGCGTCGTGGAGTTAAATTCTAGAGCGCGCCCCTTGATAGGATTGAATAACACTTGAAACATCCTGAGAAAACCTTATTATATTAGAGTACATCGTATTGTAGGTACTCGTGTAAAATCGTATGAAATCTACCAAACCGTACTTGGCCAACGTGACGTTCTTTGCTAATTTGAGACGAGACTGGTGTCCAACAGTGTGGCGATAAGTATTGATGATGTCTTCATATCATGACGATGATGGCAGGTCATTTCTATTTTATATAAATCTAAATCATTAAAATAAATGTTTCCGATGATATTTGAAAATGTGCGAAATGTTATCAATGTTATGCGTAAGTCGATATAAAAAGTCGTCTGAATCGTCCTTTTGGTTTACCTGATCCGCGTCGTTACCAGGAGGAATTCTCTTAAAATTATTCGTATTACGATTTAATGAATTATACGGGGACGTAATTGTTTTTAATGAACGATGATTAAATAAAAAATTATGAGCATAGATTTGAGACAATTTTGATGTTGTACAAGAAAGGTGTAGAAAAGTTATCTATAAAAGTTGGCAAATCACTGGCAACTCCTGTGGGGTCACACATGGCCATAGGCGACGATGACCACTTACCACGTGGCTGGCTTGCGGAGTTGCGACACATGTAAATATTAGATACGTTTCATTTCAGATATTCACGTACTGCAATACTATGTACTAGTAGCAATTCAACTAGTATCAACTAAACTAGCTGAAACTAACAGTGCTATATTTTGTTTTCAGGAGAAATTTTCAATAGGTACTCCGGTACCCTGGAGACATACCGTTTTATGTCGAATTTTTAAAGCATTAAAACTCCTTGCTGGTAAAACTGCGAGAATACAAGGACTCCAGGTTATCCGACGAAACGCTTGTCAAGAGCTTGGACGTATGCGTCCGTCGTTCTGACGAGAACTGTTCTATATCTATGATCCTATTCGATCACGATCAAAGAGAGACAGTTATTATTGAAAGAAAGGAAAAAACACATTTATTCAGAGTGTTGACACGAACAACAAGTAAAATTAGTATAACGGTCTTAATAAATAAATATCATTGAATGATATTTCCTCACGGCATGAAAGTGGCCTTTATTCTCACTACAAGAAAAACGTGGACATTTTAGTATTGATTTCTCACTACAGTCAATATCGGTCACGTGATACGCGAGCACGCGCCGCTAAGCCTTGGCCGACCAACTGATGTCTCTATAAATACGACGCCGTTCCGCGACAACACGCCCTAAGTGAAACAAAATAATTTTTCTTACCAGATTGCCGATCGGAATAAGGCCGGAGTTCGCGGCAATATATTTACCTGTTCCGTAGATGGACGTTAGTGGGGAGCCTTAAACTCAGCGATGTTTTACAGGAGAATCTTTTTTATTGCTATAACAAGTGTGAATATGTCGTAAAATCGAAATGCCTATTATTTGTATTGGCAATCGAGTTGTAAAAACGTGAAAGTATGAACATACCCTAAATTTTGGGACACGTACATTTGTATTTTTATGGAGTTGTGAAATATAAAAATGTGAAAATATATTAACATTTGTATGGCTAATGTAGTCATATTTTATGTATCTACAGATTTGGCACATAGTTCAACTTGATTTAAAAAAAAAACGTAACAAATACAAACGAGAAAATATAAATAAATAAGGATAATAATTATTATCTTTAAAAAAGTTCACACACGACCATATAATCCACACAAAGGCTGACCCTGTGGGATTGTGTTCAGGCGGTTGATATACAAAATCATACAATTATCTAAATAAACACTTATGTAGATAATTTTACTCCTGGCGGTTCAAAAAATACCAGTGCTCATTGCATAAATATTTGTACTGAATGGTAATCGAACTCCTATCCCCGACTCAGCTGTCAGGAACACTAATCTCTGGATTTTTAGGCTACAGAAAAATATTGTGGATAGAAAGTAAATTATTTGCTTGATACCTACTCGCCTCATGGCCATGTTTATTGGGAATCGCTCCTTGACACGCCAGCTCCCGGTTAAGAATGTTACGATGTGAGATGTTTGTTAAGTTATTGGGTGCTATGAATATTACACCATATAATCTTATTTCGAACACTATTACATAAATCGCGGTGGCATTTCGGTTGGTCTTATCCCAATCATGTTTTATCCCAAATTGATATGTAAAATCTAATATCTGGCTAACCTGCTGGTCCAGTGGCTAGTAAACCTGACCGCTGAATCAGGTGTCGTGGGTTTGATTTCCACCCGACATACCACAAGTGTTTGTTCTGTCTGGGTGTAAAAGAAAAGTAATGTATTAAATTAGGTAAACGCTTCTAACTTTAATAAAATGTACGAGTGTTTGCAACACTCTTAAACGTAAAATAAATATTGATATATATATTTACCACTGTTAATCTTGCTATTATATCCACTACCCAGGTACCCTTTCTCCCTCTTATAATTTTAGTAGTGAATCAATCGGAGAAGTCGGATTTCGAATTTGTGCCCGGTGTATGGCAATAGGTTTCCCACCTATTCAGTAGTGGAACGTGAAAGTAACTGGTGAAACGTGGGAATGTACTGCTTTCCTGTGCCTACCTCTTCGAGGGTTACAGGCGTGATGTTAGGTTTTTTTAATACCCGCCGTTCTCGCGGCCCCACCGCGGCGCGCTGTCGGTTACGGTGGCGGCGCACGCGAGCGGCTAATAAAACGCTGCGGCGCTGCCCGCCCTTTATTTAGGTTATTGGGTGTTTGTTGCGAATGTCGCGCCTATTCAGCTCACTCGCGTATTGTTTCTGATTGATTTGAAGATAAAATCACGCCTGTAATACCCGAACCGGTGGGCAGAGGAATGTAGTACACTACTACGTTTCACCAATTACGTTTTCATATTTAGACTGCGAACCATTTCTGGAAAATTTAGAAAAGTCGAATAGTGCCCGACCCGGGATTTGCAACCCCGGACCGCTCCATCGGCAGCCGCGCTTGCAACCAATACTACTAACGAGGTAGTCAAAACCTCCGAAGAATTGAAAAATGAATTGTAATTAATAAAATAAACACTATTAATTATTACGTATTGTACTTACTTATAGTCGTGTAACTTAAGACTGTAAAGAAATAAAGATTATTATTAATATTATTATTATGAAGACAGGGGTAAATGTAGACGTAGAGGGGTAAAAGCACGTTAGGTCTGTAAGTATGGAGATATTTGACACTAGGTGGTCTCTACCTACTCTGTAAGGAGCTTGGCGTATCCATATCATAATAATATACGTGTAAATACTTCAAATATTTTAATCGTAGATAAAAAGTTCTAGAATCTAAAAAACATACATTAATATACAGTTACTAAGAGAACTACAGATATTAAGACGGACCACTGGAGAATCAAATTTGTCCAACGACATCTGTCATGGAATGGGTTGCAAGGATTTTGGGCTACTCCATAGGGAGCGTGGCATTGCACCCCTCTTTACAAACAGCTGATTGATGACGTCATTTATTAAATTGTGGAACCGCAATAAGTCTAAGGAAGATCGAAGAGTTAATGACATGTTAAAATTAAAATGCTTTGCTTAGTCTATGTTCACACTGTTCTTGCGTGATTAAAACTGTATACCAACATGGTTTAGAAGGCATTTAGTGCAGTATCACGTGGTTAAGGTATCGTACACCAACAGTTTTTTGCCGTAGTACGGGCTGTGCTCAGTCAGATGGCCGTTCATGCTTTCATAATATAAATATGTATGTACTAATAAACGCATTTCTTTACTGCAAAGCTAGTTACTTATATTTTTATGTAGTTATGCCATGGCATATCCAAGTTAAGCCATAATTCATGTTAATGTACTATCGTTCCACATTCCTGTATTAGTTTTGAAACGATGTAGCTTTGTTTTATGTTTATAAGTCCTGTTCGTTCCGCGTGTCGCCAATTGCTCCAGCGTTCCAGAGGCTCGTTCCAGTTTGTCCGCGTTGTTTGATCGGATAGTTTACATTCCATTAGCACCCGTCGCTAGAGGGGCTATCTACAATCATCCGCCATTAAACGCGTACAATCGTATGCACTTTTTATCAGTGAAACATTAGCCAAAAATGCCATCTGGGCATTATATTTTTGGTCATCCGAATTGTTTTCCTACAAGTGTTAGTAGAGGCATTTTTGAAAAATATTTGGTCATTTTAAGCTTACACTAGGCCATATTTGAGTCGGTTTATTGATGCTAAATGTGACCCACGCTTAGGGGGTGGTAGAATCGAAAGGGGGTTGTTGGGGTGATAGGGGGTGCGAGTGGGGGTGACGCGTGACCGGAGAGTGATGAAGGGCGTTACAGGATATCTTGTTGCGAATTAGATCTCCGTCGGTGCCTGAAAATACTTGTTTTCGCTTGATCTTTGTGCAAATATCAGATAGTCGTGGTCTTATTTTGATAGCAGCCAATAACTTTATCTCTAGAAATATCCGGAGTCACTAACCCTAAGTAAAAATGTGTTTATATAATCACGTAATATCCTTTGCGTCTTAATCTTTGTTTATTCCTGTCCTTATAATTTTAAAACAGAGGGTAAAGAAGCTTCTCTAATTAATTAGATTTTCCTTTGAAGGCTTCATTCCCACTTGAAGGTTACTCTACAGGAATCGTTTTCTTAAGAACAATGTCACCTTTTGTACATCGTATTACTACAGTTACGGTTGATGGCTTTTAAAAAACCGATAAAGCATTTTTAAATTTTATTTTATTCATCTTTATTTGTACACAGTGAGAAAGATATACATAGGAAATTATATACAATGGTCTTTATAATTTACTACGGAGATTTTCCTTATTCGTCCTCCTCTTGGTGTGCTATACGTGACTAAATGGGTCATTAGTAACTATGCGCGATATATCTAGGGTACCTAATCTGTCACCTCGTATTTGGCTAAAATTTCCGACGCTCACCTTTGTGATTCCGGCGGTTGGATGGTGACTAATGGCGGAACATTAAATACGGTTATGTTGAGGGTAATGGGGGTATAAATTACGTAATCATAATGATTTCCATAACGAATTTTAATTATTATACTATAATTAGTGCCATATGTGGCTTAGTGGTGTGGCTTAGCTCACCTGTATCAATCCGTCTACTGATTCGATGTTGAATATATGCAGATTGAAGTCCATAGTCTACAAAGCTAGCTTAGCGAGCGTTGTGTAATTTTGAAGACTATTGGGTTCTCATCCAATACCCACCGAGAGACAAACTGTCGTCTAAACCACTAGACTTTATGTTTAAATATATCATCACAACCATATGAATAATTTAGTAAGTGAGAAATGTAATTTAGTTCAATTTCACAAGAGCAAGCCAATTGACACTAAATTCTTTCATCATCATTATTATCCTTTTATCATTGCCCTCTCATAAAGACCAGGTTTAAGACCATAGTCTGCACGTTGGTCAAGTGTGGGAGGGTTTGCGCACTTAAGACGCTTTAAATATCATTGATTTTCAAAACATTATTTATACAACAAGTAAACAGTTTATTACAATATACAATGTAAAAAAACGTAAAAAAAAACGTAACTTCACGCCTGTAATCCCCGAAGAGGTAGGCAGTGGAATGCAGAACACTCCCACGTTTCACCGGTTACGTTTACGTCCCACTATGGAATAGGTGGTGAGCCTATTGCCATG
>DWDV01001496.1:0-13139 GCA_018245615.1 Mimoniades ocyalus | reverse complement strand
GCAATAGCAATGATATTTTGCTCAGTTAAAGAGTAAATGATACCAAAGCCAACATCTGTCTGAGAGAAAACAAACAAAGCGCTCGGTCCGCTCCAGTTGCGGCCGCGGGAGATAACTGCCTATGTTCCTCCGTTGTTGCCGTAGGAAATGGGTGCATAGTCAGTGCGTAATGTAACGTAGAGTTCACGTTTTTATTCATTTTTTTCTTTATTTGACTATAGAGTCGTAGAATCTGATGACTCAGGGCTCGTCGTTAACTTAGGAATTTAATTGCATTTAATATTTTTTACGTGTAATTTTGCGTTTTTATATTCCACTGTAATATTTTACTATTTGATTCAGAAGTTCCAAACATTGTGGACAAAATACACAATATTTAAAGACATTAACACAATTACTGTAACCGATAAATGATTGCTTATTAAGATAATACGTCTGTCCAGAAAAACACATAGGTATGTAATTTCAGCCTATACGTTGTTTATGTAAAACTCGCATCAGTCAAGAATTTTCCTTAATTAAACTATGTAAAGAAGAAATCGTTCTATGCGAATTATTTTTTTACATAGGATGCAAGCATACCTATACATGGATTATACATTGAAAATATTCAATTATAAGAAGACCCGTTTGAAGCTCCACTATGGAGGATAAAATGGCTATTACCGCAGTAATGAATACTTCCATTCCCAGGCCTTAATATCGTTTTTCTGCGCTCTTCAATCGCGCTCATCATTCATCGTTCTTCTGATATTGTTTGTCACTTGAGTGCAGTTTGCAATGGAAAATGTAATTGGAGTCCTCAGCAGAATGTGAGATGCCGTTATTTTATTGCGGCTGCGGCTTGCGTCAAGCGTTAAGGCTTTTATTAAAATAATATTATACGGAATTAATGTAAACAAGGTGTTCTTAATACAGGCATTATTGACTATTTCTATCGAACTTTTGATGTCACCCAAAATTAATAAATATTTTTCTTCAAAATGACATGATATTTAATTTAGTTGGAGAGCATCGTATAAAAATAAATTATCGAATAAATTGTCGAAATTTCCTGAGCTTTGTTACGTTATGTCATCAAGCATTAATGTAAAATAAAAGAAAGTATTAAATTATTACTCCTCGCATCTACCGCAATACTTTTACCTCAACGGATCTACTCGTTATCGTAAGCCGGATCCCTCAGAACACCTCCATTAGTTATGTGAAATACGACTTTAATTTATCCGATAATGCATCTCATCATACACTCCATTCTGCGATACCATCCATTAGGGATTAATGACCAGGATGCAATGGCTCCCGGTGATTGCATTCCAGGATCGATTGCTTATCTTTGATTATCCTATAGTAATGTACTGAGATGTTTGCGATGAATGATTGGGATGTAATCACATGTAAATATCTATGTTGGCGTTCATTAGGCAGAGATCACCTAATTCCAAATATCACTTTCCTTAGAGCCGTGACGGCGTTCTAACACGTTCATTACTCTTCGCATGCACACACGCCGATTTCGCGGACTCTTTGTTTTGTGTTATAAAGTTATATTTACTAAAAGGTGAATCTTATACATATCAGTGTACTCGTAGTTTCTGATCTCAAGCAATAATGGAAAATATCTTTGTCTTATTGTTAGTACATTTGTATATTTTCGTTAAAATACTTCGATTTTTCCAAGCGTGTAATATTTTTGTTTGTATGTCTTCATATCAAATTTAATACTTGTTAAGCAGTTTAGTATTACTTAGAATTTAAGAATTGCTTTTATTTACACCTTAATTTTAACTTGCAATCGGAATTCCATATCGCAATTCAAGAATGGATTACTCCAGCCTAAGATTATATCGAAGCATTTTTTAAATATTACTCAATACCGACATACAAAATTATAGACTACAATAACAAGTGTATTAGGTTGGTTTGAACAAAATAATCAATTATAAAAAATACAAAGAACTTTGAAAAAAACGTCAAATATAAAAATATTAGGAACATAATAAAAGATTTTAAGAAAAATTGGGTTGGCTGGCAATGCTTTGATACAAGAAGAAAAAAAACAAAATGTATTTGAGAATAACGACTCGTAGAGTCGCGGTGGTAGTTCGTGCAAAACATCTCCACTACATTAACAACAGTGACCCACTCCAGCCATCTAACAGCTCTATTGTAGAGTCGCCGCGCTTATAGGACTGGCCTAGTTCGAGCATTTCGAACCGTTGCGGCGAATATTTCTATGCTGAAAAAAAATCGACGCCTAATGGGGAAGTCGAGAGTGCCCGAAAGCGACGTGCGCGTATATAGTGATGAATATACTCGTACATATAAGAAACAAGTCACGCTTCTAACGATGTTTCACTTGGTGCTCTCTGCCGGCCCCGTAAAGCACTTGTCGTGACAATATAATCGTAAGAGTAATAGTAATAAAAGAGGTATCTAATAGAGATCAAAGCAGAATCACAAAATTTAATTTCCTACGTGTAAATCAAATACGTTTAGTGTAATATATGAATTATTATAAAAAAAAACACATATGATTTCAATTAACAAATTAGGCACAGAAACGAAAAGGAGGAGTAGATAATATTCAAATAAAACGGCATATTAGAGAAATATTGTAACGCTCTGATTAAGCTTAACTAACGCAATTATTTAATTCAAATTAAAATACTTCGTTCGTGCTTAGTACGTAATATTAAATCGTGTCGACGTTAATCCACACAAAAACAACGAAGCGTCGCGCGTCGTACGAGTATGTTCTGTGTCCGCGAGTTGTAGTATTGTAGCCTATAATGAGGGAAAAAAAGACAATCTTCTTTAATTTATAATATATTAGTAAGTTTGCGACTGCAGTTCCTACATAAAAAAAGTTATTATAAAGCATTTGACATCATCATCAGCGTATTTCCTTCCACTGTTGGACATAGGCATCTCCCATATTATTAACATTATAATTAGCATTTAAGTTAAAAGTTATACAAATATTTGGTTTTTCTTGTTACCGTCTCCTTTTTCTAATGAAAATATATTTTGTACCATAGTGTTTAAAGGATATTAACTAACCCTAATTCTCGTGGAATTATTAATTTACTTTACCTTTTGTAATTTCTTTTCACTATGTACGAGTACATATAATGATTTATGTATAATGTGTTGTAAAATTTCAAAACTTTGACCGTTTTTAAACAAGTTTGACGTGACAGAAATACAAGAACACGAAATATTTACAAATACATATTTTTTAATTTTTTCGACCATAAAGACATTTTATGTATACAGTTCACGCCGTTCCTACTTAGCGCGATCGGTGCGGCCACCTGACAACATTGTTTATTATCGCTATTAGAGAATCATCTCGCCACGGCGCTTTGCGTTGTAAACTTTATTACCAATGGCATAAAATTTAAAATCGCTCGAACCACTTGTCATCGGTGTGTTATCTAAATGTTCCTAATAGAGTGTCGTGTTATATTGCTTTTGGATCCAATTGCCCTTATTTATTTATGCGTTCCTAATTGAGCGCGCGCAAAGTCAATGGAAATGTCAAGTAGAAGTAGACAATGTTTAAATTATTAGCACTGCTCGTAATGATAGTATTGTTTATGACTTTGAAATTTAATATGTAATATTTATTATGACTGAAATTTAATATGCAACGTAATATAGGTGGAAGAGCCGAAAAAAGCTCAGAAACTTGTCAGAACCCTAGCCTATGGATGTTTGCCTTCTCCTAGGAGGTCCTAGAAGAAGGCAACTCACTCTCTCTGCCTCCTAGGACCTTCTTGTCTTCTCATGAAAAAGTTCATGATATTATTTGTGTTTTTTTTAATGTAATTCTTCTAATCAAAGGCAGAGCAGTTTTATATTTTAAATTTCGGTGTAATAAAATCTTATTTTTGCATACATTCAAACATTTAGGTAATTTATTACGTCGATATTCTCATAGGTACAGTCTAAGATTTTCTACGGTTTTACTTATATCTGAGCTATCTCTCTAATCCAACAAAACTTGTATTTTGTTAGACATTTCGCTCTTACTCGTAATGCGGTCACGATGTTCACTCGAGCGAAATGGAATTTTGTTTAGTGTTAAAAGTGACAATTGTAACAAGAGTGGTTGAGTAAAAGTTCCAAGTAGTACTAAGAATTGTTACTCAATAAATGGAACTAAGAGGGTCACATCACATTAAGCGTTTGTTACAAGATATAGGCACAATGTCCCCAATGAAACCAAAGTCGAAAGTCGAAAGGCTTTAGATTTAGAACTAGTTGTAACAATGCAATCAGCGTTCTGCCTCTTCAGAACAGTATTTACAAGTACTGCATATCTTAATGGTAATGGAAGTGCAAGGACGATGTGTTCATTGCATATGTTTAGATAGCTTGATCAAAGATTTAATCTCAAAAAATTCACAATCTCTTTCTTATAATCATCAACAGACTAAAACAGTTGAACAATAAATTTTAAATAGATATTGCTCTCTGCCTATGCCGTAAGGGGCCTGCTATGACAATAATATTAACAATAGTAATAATAATAATAATATGGAGTGTAGTGGAATGGAAAGCTCTACTACACCACTATTCTACCTCTCTCAATTATATGTTACGGCGCCATAATTATAAGCGTCTCGCTTCCGAAAACAACGCATTATCAATCTTAATAGCTCTACAATTACAATGTAACTTGTCCTGGTAAGTGTAACTACTATAATAACTAGTCACGTAATACGAAACAAACTTGTTGTTCGCACGTCATGCGGTCAGATCGCTTTGTAATGCCGCCTATGAAAAAATAAACTGTAACGTAACATCACACCTGTAATTCTTGAAGAGGAAGGCAGAGGAGTGTAGCGTACTCCCGCGTTTCACCAATTAAGTTGACGTCCCACAGTGAAAAATGTCGTGAGCCTATTGCTATACATCAAGGTCGGATCCATACTCCGAACTACTACTAGAAATTTAAACTAGAAATTCTAAGTTTGAAAAATCTAATATGTAGTAATCTACTCGGTATTAGAACTTAGAACATTTCAATCAGCAGTTGCGCTTGCAACCAAATGGTCAACGATGCCGTTAACATGTAAACGATGTAGGACACCCTGTCTAAATCAAGATAAAAGTGTATCTCCGTCCTCCCCAAATGAAAATGATAAAAATGATGAATATATTTTTAGACAGGTACGAAAGCAAGTGTCATTAAGGCCGTACATAAAATTTTGACATTATAATAGATTAATTTGCTATTTTTTAGATCGATTTATTTTCGTTTAGTTTGTGACTGTGTTTGTTAATATTATCGAAAAAAGGATGGATTAAAATTTTTAAGACGAGAGTAATGAAACAAATGTTGCAAAACAAACCAAAAACATTGTAAATAGTCTTCCATTTGTAGCGTTAAAATTCTATTTTTTCTTCATGCCCAGAAATTGTTCACTTCGTACAATGTAGGGTGACGGTTCATATATAAAAACATATAAGTTCTCATGACACTGTATAATGAAGGTATCGGAAGTTATAATTTTTTTCTGCTGTTCCATTTTTCCCAACGTTATATTTGGATAGGTTACAAGACTAAGTAAGAACATTGTACCGGGAATCTTTTTGTTTTAAATTATTTTTGGTTCTAATTAACCTTGTAATAAACCTAGTAAATAATATTACAATTAATGTCATACGTGTTCGATACACCTTAGTCCAATAACATCATGTTTGTAGGCGTTATTAAAAACGAAAAGCTTACGATGGGAGGTACACTCTACGCCAGCATAGTACATGCATGTATAATTTACTATAACTGAGAAGTAATTACATAGGTACATTGTATTTATGTTAGGGTTTTCACGTCTTAAATACGTTTAAAAAGTATTTTATAATTGCATTTTCAATAATTTTATAATCATAACTTAAGACTATTTCTAAATGAAATGTTCACTGATTTGTGGTCTGGTTGGTAGTGACCCTAACTATTGAGGTCGAGGTTCGATTACTTCTTAAAACAAATATAATATGAATAAAAAATCAAATGACATTAAATCAAATATTTATTGTCTTTTTCATTTTATATTATATATTTTCATTTTATATATGAAGAAGTATACCATAAGTAGGTAGATAGGCGTGTGTCCCACAGCGATCTGATATATCACATATCACAAGCTCTACTTAGCTTAAATGGTGGTGTGTGAGTCACGCCAAGTTACTTATTATCTTTTTATTTAAATGTTATTTGTCATATTATCAATCGTATCCGTTATATACTTTTTTATTTCCGTTAACGTTAACCTTCTATGTATATCCACACGTTGTTCTCGTAATAGTCTTTAGGTATTCTGTTTTAATACAGTTTTAGAATGTCGCCAACCCTACCTTCTCACAGATAGTAATCGAGGAGCACGTTGATGGTCCAGAAATGAACGTTATCATGGCCGCTCTACAAAAGATGTTCTTCCGAGTCGTGTATTATAATTAAACTAATGGCCTAACTTCTCTTTTGTAAGGCTTGTTTCTTCTAATTACATATTAAGGCTTTTAAAGCTTTTGGACTTCAGCTTACAAGTACATGCGAATAGACAATCGTTTAAAAAAACACGTGTACTGTTGTAATTCGTCGGACATTACGAGTAAAAGCATTTATGTGTCCGTTATTAAAAATACGTTATTTAGCAAGATCATTTTAAGTCTAAATGTCATGACTGTGTTTTATATAGCGTTTATGTTAATTATCATACTATGACCTTTTGTATCTTATATTTTGACGACTGTATAAGACTAAATACATAGTATGGAATCGAATGCAAAAGTAGGTTGATGAATTGTTATGAATTTTTTGAGAAGAAACGTGGTCTATCAACGTTGTTAGTTATATACGAAAGAAATAAACGTACATATGTATGTACGTTCACATGTATGTGTATTGTAATTTAATTAACATCTAATTATCTCGTTAAATGCAGTCGGTGAAAACAATAGAAACTTCTAGTTCTCGTGCACCGTGCAGTATTAATATTTCATGTTTGTATTTTTTTCGCGTGTTTAAATAAGTTAGAGCGCTTTACCCGCTTCTCGTACCAATATTTTTAATTGGAAACATATAAAATACACTAGCAATGTGGAAGCTAACTTGTCGTCTTATATACGAACACTCGCTGCACAAGTAAATCACAATACGTAACAAGACTTAAAGGGTTGATGCTTTTGAATAAAAAGTTTTCGATAAGGTCTACCCGAAAGTATTTGAAACAGAAGCTCATTCGTATTAATCAATTCGTATTAATTAATAAAATTATTTGTCATTGTTACAGATTATGTTCAAGGGCGGCGTCGTGGGCGGGCTGGACGCGCGCCGCGACGCCGCGCTCGCGCGCGTGCTGGTGCGGCTGCAGGCGCGCGCGCGCGGCCTGCTCGCCCGGCGCCGCGCGCGCCGCCTGCGCACGCAACACACCGCCGCTAGGTCAATAAAGTATCTTGTTATGGTGTCAATATCACATTACTGCCCACGAGCTGTGGCGCCGTCGATAACTTCGAACTATTGTTACTTGGAAGTGGTAATGGTGATGCGATTGTGCCCAATCAATATTTGCGCTGCGCATCAGGCGGGATTGTGGGAAAGCACTAACCTATCACATAATAAAAAAATAAATATATAAGCATAATTCTTTAATTTGATAGGTTTACATTAATAATAATTAAGCAAACGCAGATATCACTATTACTCATTTTACATTATAAAACGAATTTTCTTAGTGACACAGAATATTTTAGTATTTAGTACATAGCGGGCGGGCGGTGCGCCGCGCCGGTGTGACGTGCGCGTGTCGCTGTGCAGGTGCGTGCAGCGCAACGTGCGCGCGTTCCTGGCCGTGCGCGACTGGCCGTGGTGGCGCCTGCTGGTGCGCGTCACGCCGCTGCTGGCCGTGCACCGCACCGAGCACCGCCTCAAGCACGCGCAGGTCAGCGACTCGACAGAATAGACACTCTATAACATTGTGTTTAAATTTGTAAGCGTCGTAATGACGATAAAATCATCTATCTTCGCGTCTTACATCACCTCCTCGGCGAAAGGTCAGTGTGTCAATGATGCAACCACTGTCCCGGCGGTGGAATGATAAAAAATGCACCGTTACGAAATAGGGCCGCCGTTGCCGAGTGCGGCGTGGGAGAGCGCCCGATTGGTCCCGGAAGGCGTTACGAATGCTCCATTTGATTCACTTCCATTCGCTTCCTGTGTACACTTTTACATAGAAACCTCCCTTGTATTCTAAACATTTACTCCATCACCGCCTTAGTGTACTATTGCTAGCATTATTTAATGGTTACACAAACTGTAAGACCAGAGCTATTGATGTCAGTTAATAAAGTTAGTTTTGTAATAAGCCTATTAGCAAATAACGATGACCAAAAGTTTCATTACCATTAAGTCAAAAAATCTTAGTAGTTAAAAAACTTAAAGTAAAGAATTTCTCACTATATAATGCCTCTAATGTTATCTATCAAGTCTCCGACCATAAAGGGTTATCATACTCAGTGGGAAAGCACTCTGTACGATTCGTTTCGAACGAATTCGAAAGTGCAACTATGCGTAGAGTCGTACAAAAACGAGCCTCCGCCTGTGCCATCTGAGGCCGATTCGGTTCACTTTGACAGCGATAATAACCAGTGCTTGGCTCCAACCAATGCGCACTTGGCCATCGTGGAAAACTGTGGCGTTTATTCTAACTCTCTTTAAAAGGAGACCAAACATTCAACCGTAAAATAATATTGTAGTGATATTACAAGCCAGGCTCATCTATTAATATTAGAAGAGAATTATATATCGATTATAGATTAGTTATAATTGATGATAAAAATCTATATTTTGATTATTTTACTGATTTTTAAAGTGCATGGTCTCAATGTAATAGTTCTTGTGAAATTAAACCTCAAATCACCTGTTGACTGAAAGGGCTACATTTTAATTTGTAAAACACCACCGACTAGGGAAGCTCGCGAGCCGTTGTCAAGGCAACGTCCCGCGGTCGCCGCACGAGTTATTTTTCATGTTACGTGAGTGATTCCCTCGCCCCGTTGCACTTTCACCGGCGCTGCCGCCACAACGCAGTTCCCGCCATTCACACGTCGCCGCAGACACGGCGCCGCCCACGCACAGATAACAAATAGACAATTATGTTTTTTTTTAATTAGCTTACCGAGTGCCGAATATCTCTATCCTTACAGCCCCTAAAGAAATAAAATAAATAATGAACTAAATAAAATATATTATAACCGATTTGAACTTTTCACGGTGCACTCCTCTACGATTATCGTCACCGACCGCTTTTAATGTTCAATCCATGTCAGATTGGGCCTCTCTTCTCAGAATAAGAAAGGTCGACGATTGGTGGAAGATTAAGACTATACACGACTACATTTGTGCTATTGGGTGCGAATTGGACATTTTTATTACCTAGCATAAAATAAACAGCTCAACCGCAACGTAAATTCATTGACAGCTCTTAAACGAACAAAACTTAAGATGAAATTAAAAAGATTGAGAAAGCTCGCGACATGTAAGAATATTCGAATTTAAATGGATGTAACGTAACGTATCATCAAGCATCATTGGATGTCTTAATAGAATAGCTTTTAAACTATAGAGTACTGTGTGTTTTTTAATTCCTATCAAATAAACAGTGTACTTCAGAAAGTAGTACAATTGTAAATAGAATCTATTTTATATCCGTGGATATATCTAGAACATTCTAGAACATAGTTATCTGTAAACCAATAATAATTGGGTATATTTCTCGACTCGCTATGTTTATATCTAATATTGATGAGTGTACATATATATGTACATTTGTACATATATGTCAATGACGAAATGGGTCATTGACCCGTGGCAAAGATCAGCCAATTGGGTTGCTCCGCCTTCATAATGTACGGAAGCTATCGGAGTTCGTTAATATCTTTTATATTGAACCTCCATATGTTAAGCTATGAAACGTATATTATGAAATCTATAATGATTAAAATATTTTACTGCGAATCATCGTCGGTTTGTATCGTTCCACTGTTAGTCAGGTATGAGTGTTCCCTGAAGCTGAGAAGGGTTAATGTTTAAGATGTACAACGCTACCGCGCACCGCCAGCACCGCTGGGCGCACTTCGAACGCCTTACGAGAGAACGTCTCTAAAACGTCTCGAGACGTGATAATTTCAGACCACTGTGTGAGATAACGAGTGATATTTAATGATTAAAACGCACATAATTTTGTATCGAAACAGGTACGAACCAGAATTAAAATCAAAAATGACAGGAGTGGAGTGCTAAATTCTAAATATAACTATAATAATATGACAGTTGCTGCTGGAGGTGCCACTTGGATTAATATTTTGATATTTTCCCACTGGTTTTATTAAATTAATAATAAGTATATACCTACTTAGATATAAACTTCAGGTGTGTTTATGTATACAATGGGTGGAAATGACTGCGGTCACAAAAAACAAAACAATGAAAATTTAATTGATAGTTACACATAATTGATATTTTATTTTTTATTAGTTTTCTCAGTAATTAAGTTTCGTATCTTATATTGTCGTATTTGACGATGCGATAAGGTAACAATTTAGCTTCGTTAGCAAAATAATTGTGTGATACGTAACAAACAATTTGTCATAACACTCGAAAGTATCTCTCAGGCTATCTTGTTGTGGAAAAAGTGACGAATGAAGCATATTTAGACGATGCTCTTAGAAAATAAGATTTTAAGACTTGAAAAGATAATAACTTAGACCGATAAATTTCATTACTTGACATAAAATCCCACCTGTTTCCCCGAAGTGTCATTTTAACAATAATAATAATAGTGTTATTTAGACGTTCCATGAAAAAAGAGGGTGAGAATATTGCCGCCGCACACTGAGCACAAATCTGGATTGCGAGCTATTATAACGAGAATGTTAACTTAGAGGAACATAATAATACTTAGCTTAAGCCGGGAATCGAACCCAGGACCCCATACCCAACAGTCCCACCTGCAATCACTAGACTAACGAGACAGTCAGATTGAATTACTCAATAGACATTTATTGCATGCAATCGGCCCGTTTTTGACTACCACATTGGTCGTGTTGGTTGCAAGCGCGACTGTGGTAGCGATTGAGTCTGGACTGCCCAGTGTATGGTAATAGACTCACCACCTATTCCATAGTGGGACGTAAACGTTACTTGTGGAAATGTGGGCGTGTACTACACACCTCTGCCCACCTCTTCGGGGATTACAGGCGTGACGTTACGTTTAGTCGGTGCGTTTTACAGTCATCTCGTTCGTGATGAATTATTATATGTTAAATACATAAATATACTGATGTGTGCGTGTGTATGTGAAAGATTGAGAAACTTATATAAAAGTTAAATAGGTCGTCGAACCGCCGCCGACAGCCGCCCGCTATTACGAGAATGCAATGAATAAATAGCATTGGATACACGCGTCGCGTCTCAGCCGTGGACTGAGCGTGATAACGGACCCTGTACACTGTGTAGACAATTGACTTATTGCAGATCTTTATATGATTAAATATTATTAAACTCATATGAATTTGTTTTTTCCCTAGAAGTTTTTTCTGCAACCCGATAATACATTCAGTTTGTTTAGAAAAATCCACTAATTGAACTATCGAATAACGTTTCTCATAAACATCAGGAAAATAATAATAATTGATAAACTAAAGGAGAGGACTACTTTAAACAAAAACCATTTAATTTTTCTTCTATTTGTGTATAGGTACTGGACTATTCAACTGTTGCATATGAATTACTTTTAACTGCATTTATTTTTTGTCTCAATCTTTACCATCCTCAGTTAACTGAAACTTCCACTAAGAAATGTTATTTTGTAACACCCTGGTAGTAGTAGTGCGAGAGTTTCGAATAGTTTGGTTCATATCTAAAGTTACTCCTAAACCGTTCCCACACAATTAACCCATATCTTTCAAACGATCAATGTTCGCCTTCCTGTCTCAGCCGCACCAAACGACGCACCCGCGTCGTGGACTTCAACAGCATTGGATTAATGTTTAAATTGCAATGTCTGACGAATCAAGTGGAACTGGTTGTACATACAAAAGATATCAACGATCAAAGGAAACGTTTCGGTAGTCAGAGTATAGAAAACTTACAGAAGGCTCGTACTCGTACATTCAATACGTACAATAAAAATTGTAATAATATTCGCCTTGTTCAGAGACGTAGTACATGAATCGGAAATACCTTTTATACCTTGATAAAGTCGTGTATTCGAACTGAGTGGGAGGTAGCTTTATGATGAAGGTGAATCCGAATGACCCGCTGTCTTTCTGCCTCCAGTACACGACACGCCGAATGAACTTACGTTATACACAGAATCAAACGCATTCGCGACGGTCGTCAGCGCGGTTCGTCTCGCTCGTGTAAAATGAACGCGCAGTAAAGTCACTTCTGTGGATGTTCTCGCTTTTAATATTTTTGTTTTATCTAAACGAGCTGCGCTTTCGATGCAGCCGCTTTGATACTGACGACGGATTGACGAGTCGTTGACGATGCATTGACGATTCCTTTGGTATTGCAAATGTTTTTGATATGATCCTTGATATGTCCTATTTTTTGTCTGTTTACTGGATTTTGTCAATGAAATAACATATAATCGCAACATAGACAATGTTGGTAGCGAACGATCTATCAAGTTGGGAATTCTCAAAAGAAAGTCGTGACTAAGATTTCAGAATTCTTGCGGATCTTAATTCTGTTGCGGTGAATGACCTAATTGATGAATTAATGAACTGTTCCCATTCGTGATGTTTTCATATTTGCAAGAGTGTGTGCGTCTGTGGGTACTCAAACCCCACGATACCTGTTTTTTCTATGAAGAGGAAACCTTCTAAACATGCCTAATATCCTGTGAGAAATATCAGGTTGACTGCCTCGTTGGTCGTGTTGGTTGCAAGTACGACTGCCGAACGGGAGGTCCTGGGTTCGATTCCCGGGTCGCGTACTACTAAAAATTTTCTAATTTAGATTTTCTAGTAGTGGCTCGGAGTTTGGATATGTGCCCGATATATGGCAATAGGCTCACCACCTATTCCATCGTGGGACTTAAAAGTAACTGGTGAAACGTGGG